>CM033642.1:123535527-123612562 GCA_019512145.1 Engystomops pustulosus | reverse complement strand
CCCCGCTCTCAGGCCTCTTACATCCCTAAGATCAAAGGTTCAAAGGGAAGAGAGGTTTTCCTCCCTGATGAGATTTGTGACAGTTTTGCATCCTTTTACACCTCGTTGTATGATATCAGGGGTAAGGAGGGGCCCGCATCTTGGTCCTCCCAGGATGCCCGCATAGACTCGTACATAGCGGAGACAAGTCTGCCAGTCTTACCCCCGGAAGTTACAGACAATCTGGATTAAGATATTGAGGAGGCAGAGGTGTCTGCTGTAATTAGAGATACCCCTGCAGGGAAGAGTCCCGGGCCTGACGCGTTCACCCCGGCCTTTTTTAAACAATTTAGAGAATTATTGTCCCCTTTGCTGGCCAAAGTCTACGGGGCGGTATCATCAGTTTCAGGCTTTTCTCCCGGCGGTATGGAGACTCACATTAGTGTGCTGCCCAAACAGGGTAAGGACCCTTCGCTGCTGGCTAGCTATCGACCTATATCCCTTATAAACATGGATGTGAAGTTGTTTTCGAAGGTTTTGGCGGAAAGGTTGGCTCCCCACATCCCGACAGTAATACACAGAGACCAGGTGGCATTTATTCCTGGGAGGGAGGCGCGAGATAACCTAAATAAAACCTTCCTTCTAATGTCCCATGCGCAGGCGCGCTGCAGACCCTCTTGTCTACTTTCTGTAGACGCAGAAAAGGCCTTCGACAGGGTCCATTGGGGTTTCATGGCGGCAGCACTTCGACAGATTGGGTTGGGGCCTAGGTTCTTGGGAAGAATCCTGGCCCTATATTCCAAACGTACCGCAAGGGTAAGAGTCAATGGGAACCTCTCCAAGCCCTTCCCCATCAAAAATGGGACTAGGCAGGGATGCCCGCTCTCGCCCCTTTTATACGTCATAGTGATGGAGCACCTGGCTACTGCCATTCGGAAAAATGGGCTCCAGACATTGCAAGGCTGCGTTGTATGCGGATGATCTGTTGCTGTATGTCTCCCAGCCTAGGATCTCCTTCCCAACACTCATTCAGGAGTTCAAGAGATATAGTGCGGTCAGTGACTTTAAAATCAACTATTCTAAGACTGAGGCTCTTAACATATCCCTCTCAACGTCAGAGGTGGGTCACATTAAGGATAACTTCCCCTTCCAGTGGCGGCAGGAGTCCCTCAGATACCTGGAAGTCATTTATTCGCCCCTTCTAGATCGTACACTGAAGGAACTTCAAACATATGACAGCAAGCGCCTTTCACGGTTTGGCAGGATTAATGTCCTCAAAATGGATGTACTCCCGCGCTTCCTATACATCTTTCAGGGCGTTGTAGACCACACCTCCATTTTGTTTTAACCCCTATAAAACACCTAAAGGGTTAACAAACTTCTTAAAAATGGTTTTTCATACGTTGAGGTGTGTAGTTTCCATAATGCAGTAATTTATGAGTCTAGCTATTATTTAGGCCTCTCACGGTCAATTAAAAGTTGAGCAGGTCCATCTAAATATTAGTTTTGGTGATTTTCCCCAAAATTTGAAAAATGGCACCCAAATTCTGAGCCTCATAACATTCTAGTAAAATATGTGGAATCTTAAAAAACCATGCCAACATAAAGCAGACACTTGGGAAATGTAAGTTTTGAATTTATTTGGGTGCTATGACTATATGCAGCAAAAGTAGGGAATTTAGAACTTTGAAAATAAAGATTTTTTCCAAATTTTATGTTTTTTTTCATAACTAAACACAAAAGATTTCATCCAAATTTTTAAACTAACTTGAAGTACAATATGTCACGAGAAAACAATCTCAAAACCCCCTGGATATCTCATAGCGTTCCAAAGCTATAATCACTTATAGTGACACAGGGCAGATTTGAAAAATGGGGCCGCGTCCTTAAGGCCAAAAGAGGCTGAATCCCGTAGGGGTTAAATGTTCTGCATCACTTTATTGATGTAAATTGAAGCCTCCTGTCTTTTAGTTCATTAGCCAGACATTCTTGACCACAAAATGGCTGCAGATGGAGGGTCAGGTGATCTTAGCAGTATTCATGAATTTAAGATGAAGCTCCTAGAAGGGTGATCTTATTTGAAGATTGCAATATAGGTTTAGATTGACCCTTAACACTAATAGCGTGTTGAATCTTGGGTACGCAACCGATCAAAGGAGTACCCCACGAAGAGTTGGGTCATTGTTTGTATACCTTTAGACAACCATTGTCCAAACCTTGAGAGTTTGTGAAATTCAGGTATAACAGGAAGCCGACCCAAAAAAGAAGAGTAATAAATAACAAAAGGAATTGTCCTGCAACAAAAATACCCTTGTTTACTAACTCGATAGATAATAAAGTGATATTTACAAATCTGTATTAGTATCAAGATTACTTCAAATTACATCACAGCTCCTTACACCGCATAAAATAGTAGTTACCCTGCAAGTCCAAACTGACAGTTTTTCGTAAAATACTCTTGAGCTAACCAGTGGCCCTAACAACTGTACAGATTTCTGCTGGTACTCTTGGTTAAGTCAAAGAGAGTAACTACATGGATTCTAACTTTCTGACTAATTTTTTTTAACTAACTAGCTAGCTAGCTATCAGAGTACACCATGATGCTCACTAAAATACCATGGGGCTCATTGCTCACTTGCATTTGACTTTGGACTTTTTCAGGGTTTGCATGGCTTGGACAGGTATTTAACAGGTGTCTGCGCTGGGAATGTGTCGTACGCAATAGTTTTTTGGTGCAGCTGCACTGGCTTCCATGCGACACGAATTGGGGGCGTGCCGTCAGATGATCCAACTGATGCTGAGCGCGGGATTTAACTTTCAAATTGTGTCGCAACTTACAATGCACTTTCGGTGAACTCCAGCGGGAATGTAAGTAAATGAGCCCCCGTGTGTCATTTAATGATACAAGAATAGAAAGATGATTGTGCACAATACACAGATGCATGATTAAAGAACAGAGTTCTTTAAACCAATAAAGATTCATAAACAGCTGTCGGAAAATAAAAATGGATGGTCTTCTGGACTCTTCATAGAGTGTAGTGAGCACAGTATGGCGGGTGTACTTCCTGGCTGGGCCTCGCACTCACCTGGCACTGGTCTACGGTCCTGCCGGGATCATATTAACACTGGCCATGGCCTGCAGTGCAAGAAGCAGGACGATTAGCAGCACCCCACGCTGTCCACATGTCTCCCTCAGGGCTGCGCTCTCGCTCCGGGTCTCTCCAATGCGCCCCTGACATGGATCACTTCATCACGTATCCTGCTGAGCGGTCAGCAAGCGCTGCCACGACCCTACTGACATATCTCTCTTTTTCACCGCAAGCCGAACCGCTCAGGGAATAAACGCTACAGGGAATAATTGCCAAGCGTACTTTTACGCATGTCAATTATTTTGGGGGTAATTGTGCCTCATCATGCGTCTATGACGAGTGGTAAGGCATTAATGCGACCTCTGCACTGCACATACACCGGACTATAAATCCGACTTTTGGAAACCTGCCAGTCTAACACATACACAACTGCTCAAAATCCTGACTAATGATAAATTTCCCCCAATATGTTTATTTCAAAAAATATAAAAGTACAAATAAACATAAAACATCCACTTCAATTATTTTGTAATTTTTGTACAAGTTACAATGAAATATTTCCTTTTGTGTGACCAAAATGGTAAAGTATCTGTCCACTGACACATCCAACATGACTCTTAGAAGGAGCACAATAAAAGGCTGCTTTCAAGGCACCCTCTAATAGCTGTCTGCAACACCGTGTACAGACATAATGCAGACAGCTTATCTAATGATTGTAGTCCTTTATTTACTAAGAAGTGAAAGCTGGGGCCTATTAAAACGTGCTGCTCAGAAGTGTGAAGCTGTGAACTTTTCGCTTCACACCTGGGAATGAATTCTTTATCACGGAAGGACATCTTTTTAAAGACTGTGCCAATTCGTTTGAAGCAGACTCCAACATTAAACAATTCTTCTTTTACTATTCCACAGTAAAACAGTGTGTGAGCCTTGCTTGATGGTAATCATCAGCTCCATTACAATTCATTTTATTTTCTTCAGAATCATTAAGCTGGTGTGTTAGATAGCTGCTGAGTCCTATTACACTGCTCTCTTTTATCTGATTCCAGATATTAGTCAAATGCCTTTCTGTGCGTTTCAAAGCTTTATTCATTTGCAGAGTAGGTTAACTGGGAAGGCCAGAATTTGCTTTTTACAGCCATATCAAAATGATCTTTTTTTTTATTTTAAATGAGGTCTTTGAACACAACATGTCCTAATTCTTAAAGCAATTTCAAAATGACCTGGTATTACAGTACATTCCTCCTGTTCATTATTTTTATTTACTATCATAATTTAAATGATTTTTTTAGTGCAAACTTTATTATGTGATACAAAGGATGCAGTACCATCTCAATGAAACAGAACACAGTATCACACGTCTTGCTTTTCCTCCCACTTATATGGCAGTTTAATGTGTGTGTTTGGGGAGAGGGAGGCAGATTAGACATAAAACTGTGACAAAATAGTAGGTTGAGAGGGTTTATAGCCCATTCAAGTACTGTATTGTCCATTTCACTCCTAGAGGTGAGTCTATAAGAAAGAAAACAACTGAGCAACTCTCAATCGGTCAGCGAGAGGTGGTTAGTGTTGCGCAAAGAAAACATAAAGAAGTCCCATTAACCCCTTAAGGACGCAGCCATTTTACAGCTTAAGGCTCAGTCCCATTTTTTAGATTCTGACCTGCGTCCCTTTATATGGTTATAACTTTTGAACACTGTTACTTATCAAAGCGATTCTGAGATTGTTTTTTCCCCACATGTTGTACTTCATTTCAGTGGTAAATTTTGGCTGATAAAGTTTTTGCGTTTATTTACAAAAAAAAGAAAAAAATGATGAATTTTTAGAAAAATTTGCCATTTTCGAATTCAAATCACCGCGTTTCAGACAGATCGATTCTACCCCACCAATACAACCTGCAGAATAACATTTCCCATTTTCTACTACATTTCAAATTTTGAAATTGGCATAATGTTATTTGCCAAGTCAGGGCCTCCACAATCGAAAATAGCGATTTTCCAATTTTCATGAACTTGACTATTTGGGATTAAATACTGTGTTTTAAAATCAAATTTTACATATTTAGCAACAAAAAAACCCCCTATATAACCAACCCATTTTCAAATCTGCCACCCTCCAAACTATCAGAAACAGCATTTAAAAGATTGTTAACCTTGAGATGTCATAGTAATTGAAATCAAAATGGCGGTGAAAATTAGAATGGTCAAATGTTTGTCGGTTTATACGTGTCATCTAGCCCTAAATTTACACATTTCCAAAAGATAAAAGAGAAAAACTCACATAAAATTTGTTCTACAATTTTCTCCTGAGTGTCAGCGACCCCCCACACGTGGCTGTTCCTTGTGTCATGGGGGCACAGCGAGGGCAGCAGAAGGGAAGGGCACTGCAGCTGCCAGGATTTTAGTTTTCTCGTTGCCCCCTTTGAAGGCTATAAAATTTCGCTTTTCCGTTATTGGGCCATTGCGCATTTTTTTGCGGACGAGAGATGCTTTTTCCAGTGTTACCTTTTGTGGGTTGGTATCACCTATTGTTGAAATTTAGGAACTGTTTTTGAGGTGAGTATAGAAAAGCATCAAATCATTGTACTGGATTTTTAACTTTTTTTTTTTTTTCGTGTTCACCTTATAGCCTAATAATCATGTTATATTCTATGGGTCGATACGATTACGGGAGGAGGATACCAGACAGCAATATTTTCTTATGTTTTACTAAATTTGCCAAATAAAACCCTAATGTGGGGAAAAATTCTATCATTTTTGCAATCGCCGTTGTCCAGTGCAAACATTGTTTACGTTTTTGGCAAGAGCTGGTTGATGCTTGTTTTTTTGCGGACATGTTCTGTTCTTTGCAACAAATCATTCGGAGTACAATCTGTTTGTTGATCCTTTTATTGCATTTTTTGTGGGATATAATAGGTAAAAATCATAATTTTGGCGGGTTTTTAACGTTTTTTTTTTTGTTTAGGCGTTCATCATATGGGTTCATAGTTATTTGTTTATTTATGGAGTGTTCCGGACGCGGTGATACGATATATGTGGGTTTGGGGTTTGTGTTATGCATTGAGATTTTTTGAGCGTTATATGTCTCTTTTTTTTTTTTTTTGAGGCTTTAAAGGGATTTTAAAGTAATTTTTTTGAAAAAACATTTCTTTTTACAGTTTTTTTACATGATCCACCATGGGATATGAACAAGCAATCATCTGATTGCTTGTTCTTGATAATAACTCTGCAATACTAATGTTTTGCAGGGTATTAGCAGTGTGCCAGCCTATGCAGCGTTGCATAGGCTGACACTTTTCCTTTAAGATGACGTCACAGACGCCATCTTAAAGGCAATGCCCTCCAGGCTTCTCTGGGGTCCCGATCGGACCCCAGAGGTGCCAAAACAGCGATCTGCCCCCGCCCCCCCTCCCGAAACGAAAACAGTTGCGGGGGGGGGGGGGGGGCGATCGTGGGGTATATACCCCGAGCAGTTTGAATGCCGCGGTTCGCGTTTGACCGCGGCATTCTAATGGCTAAACACCCGCGATCGTGTAGCCCACTCCGACCACGGGTTGTTAGCCGGGGAGTCAGCTGTAAATTACCGGCTGAAATCCCGCGGCTAACGATGCCGGTTCGGCTGCTGTGCAGCGCTGAACCGGCATCGTCGTCCTCTGCGCAGTAGCTGTACTGCGCTGAGCGCTATTTGCGGACTCAGCGCAAGTTACAGCTAGGCGGCAGAGCGCTAAGGGTTAAAGGGGGATGTTGTTTGGGAATTCCCACCAAAAAGTTACTGCTATCCTCACTGTAACAGTGGGCGGATTATTAAGTGTTCCATAGGGTCCTGCGCTTGTTCACACGACTAACAGGGACACCCCAGCATCCCAAACAACATGTGCCCACCATTTAGGAATTTAGGAATAAAAGGGTATTCTCATCTGGGCCATTCATCCATCATTTTATCATTATCTGCCAAATATAAACATATCTCAATTAGATTTTACTTAAAAAAATTTACCTGTTTGATAAGTAATTTCTCCTAAATGTAGTGTAATGGGTCCCTTATAAACAAACTGGGTACAGCCAACTCTGCTGCAGGGGATTGCTCAAAGAAACCAAAGGTTTTTGTATTATGATAATAGATGTCCAGGTGTTACTGCGCAGGTCCCAAACCGTACGTGGTAGATTTTTTTTTGTAATCAACCCTGGTGTGTCCGGTCAGGCTAGCCTATAAGCGACATTGTCTAGCAAAGCTGCTCACGCTAGTGTGAGGTGGTCATATCGAGGAAATCCGTAGCGTTCGGGATTTTAGGGCAACATGGGCGAGAGAATGAGAAAAAACCAGAGCAAACAAGGAGCGAAAGACAGCCTCCCCTATTTGCCACTCAACACCCCTCTCGACAGCTGAAAAAATAAGTGAACAATATGGAAGCAAAGGAATAAATAACAATGTCAAATGCGCAAGATAGGGCCAAAACCTATTGACCAACATCCAACTTACAGAAAACAGGCCCAACACGACCATATCGCACGATTCCCACAGGGAAAATATGTTTTGAAAACATCAATTGAAGAACTGTTAATAGGCAAAGGAATTACATTAAATGTGAATGCGCAACAGATGGGAAAGTTATTGCAAGGCCCCCTTTACAGAAAGTCCAAGCAGAGTCTCCTTTACAGACATGTTACAGCAAGGCCCTCTATTACAAACTGTCCAAAGGGTAGCCCCCTATAATGTAACGTCACAGCAGAGTACCCTTTAGGAAATCACAGCAGAGCCCCCCCCTCATAAGCCCTAGCATTATACAGCCCAGATGACCAGTAGCAGCCCACTACTCTATACAATGCCCAGCAGCAGCAGTTGCACCCTCATTCATGAAATGTCCATAGCAAGAGTCCCCCCTCATCCCCCCTATAATGTAATGTCCACAGAAGAGGCCCCCTTAAATGAAATGTCAACAGCAGAGCACCCTCCATGTGTAAAATGTCCACAACAGAGCTCCCCTTTTAATGAAATGTCCACAGCAGAGCCCCCTTTAATGTCCTAAGCAGAGCCCCCTTTTAATGTTATGTCCTCAGGAGAGCCCCCCTTTTAAAGAAAATGTCCTCAGCAGAGCTCCCCTTTAAAAGACATATTCCCAGCAGATGCCCCCTTACAGAAAGGGACACAACAGAGCCCTCCTTTAAATAAATGTTCACAGCAGAGCCCCCTTTAAAATACCGGTCCACAGCAAATGCCCCCCTTTACAGAAATAACCACACCAAAGCCCCCTTTTACAGAAATGTTCCACAGCCAAAGTCCCCTTCCCCATTACAGAAAGGACCATAGCAAAGTCACCCCCTTTTACAGGCAAATGTCCACAGCAAAGTCCCTATTACGAATAGTACCATAGCAAGTCCCCTTACAGATATGTCACAGCAAAGTCTCTTTTACAGATATGTCCACAGCAGGTCCCCCTTTCTTTACAGAAAGTTCACAGCAAGCCCCTATACAGAAATGTCCCAGAGAGACCCCTATAAAAACCCTATAACGTCCACAGGAGAGTCCCCCCAGTTAAGGAAATGTCCACCAGCATAGCCCCCCTTTAAAAAATTGTCGACAACAACAGAGCCACCCCTTTTAAAAGACATGTCGCAAGCATATGCCCCTTACAGAAAATGGTTCACACCAGCAGAGACCCCCTTAATGAAATGTTTCACAGCAGATTACCCTTTAATGAGATGGCCACCACAGATGCCCCACCTATAATGAAATGATCCATCAGGGCCCTCCCTCCTTTACAGAATGTCCATAGCAAAGTCCCCTTAAAGCCCCTTTACAGAAATGTCCACAGCAAGACCCCCTATAATGTAACCGCCACAGCAGAGGGTCCCCATTAAGGAAATGTCCACAGCAGAGCCCCCTTTTAAAAGACATGTCCACAGATATGCCCCTTTACAAAATGTCCACAGCAGATGCCCTTTACGAGAATGTCCACAGCAGATGCCCCCTTTTAATGAGAGGGCCCACCACAGATGCCCCCCTATAATGAAACAATCACATCAGGGCCCTTCTTTAATGAAATGTTCAGGCAGATGCCGCCTTTAATGGAATGGCCACCGCCAGATGCCCCCTCCCCCTTTAATGAAATATCACATCAGGGCCCTCCTTTAATGAAATGTTCACAGTGGAGACCCCACATTAAAAAAATGACGCATTGCAGACTGCTCCCTATAATGAAATTCCACAGCAGAGCCCCCTTTACATAGCAGGAGATTGCCCCTCCATTAAGAAATGTCAACAGAAGATATTCACCCTCTACATAACTGACCACAACAGGGCACAATCTTGAGAAAAAAACTCTACTCACTTTGTCTTCTTTCTCCCGCGGTCCTTCTTTTCATCACGTGGCCCCAAACAAACCCTGTGTTTCTTATTTTATGCGCTGGCCCGAAAGAAAGAGCCGGAGCCGTGAGAGAAAAAAGTTGGAGCCGAGGGACGGGACCATGGGAGAAGAAGTCAGAGGAGAGTATAGATTTTTTTTTTTGAAGATTAATGGTGGATCTTCATATAGAGGTTAAGATAGGTTGCCCAGGGCCCATACCGCTTTATGAAGTCTCCCTTGCACTGCACTATAATAGCCACAGGATGAGGACCTTTCAAGTTTTGTGATTAAAGTGAATATACTGATATGCTGTGCCTAGCCTTGGTTGTGTGGAACGAACAAATACAGAGAGCCACATTTATCCCAATAATATAATTCTACATATCCACATAACATCTCTATGAAGTTATAATCTCCAAATTAACGCCGGAAGCATAGGTGCAACATTATCTTCATATATGTGTAGAAGTCAGTGTCATCATCACCCCCATCCACTGACATGTCCAGGAGTTCTTAGAGTCTTGTAGTTTTTAAATGATTAGAGATGTACCAATCCACTATTAAAACATGACAAGGTCAGTTAAGCTTATAGTAGCTTTTGTAATGCTTACAGATTTATTTGCTATTTTTCATGTTTACATTAAATTAATGTCATGAATCACTTAAAACATAATCACAGTTGCTAAGCCCAGCTATCCAAACCAAACATTCACAATAATGTTCTGGAGAACAAAGCAGAACTACACATGGAAGCAGATTATGAAGCACTTTACAGTTTTTTAATAATCCTCTTCAAATGTATTAGGGCTGTAGAGCATGAACGGATGATAAATAATTGAATTAAAATGTATGAAAAAAAGTATTAGAATTCTGCACATTTACAGATCTGTCAGTTAAATCTGATTCTTTAAATCCAACCTCCAAAAACAAGGAAACGGAGGGGAAATGAGCAAATATTATCCAAAAAAAATCCATAGTTTATTACTATAAATGATGTATAATTTACCACAACAAAACACAATTTAGGAATAATTTAGGAACAATCTGAGGATCGAGACCGCACATTGTTCATTCATACACAGTTATGATGATGAAACACTCTAGGTGAGCAGCAGCAGCATTTAAACCTCTTTGCAACTGCAAGCAGTATTTACACTATGCAACCCTGGATGTATTTATAGGAAGTATATATGTGTATGGAGACTACTTAATAGCAAATTTTCATCTAATAATGAGCCAGAAGACACGCAATGAATAGGGCATGACTCGGTTCTAGGGTATTAAAGTAATTGGGGCACCAATATATCATAAAGTCTGGGTTTTTTGTCGTTTTTTGAGACTTTCTTGGCTTCCTGCTGTCGTGGTCAATGTATCTTAATTTTTTTTGTTTTATTATACATGTGGGTTGTCGCAAAAAAGTCTCAAAAGTCGCAAACAATTCCCCTGCTAATCTTTACGCCTGGTCAGGGCAGCAGTTAGATAATAAAGGCAATACTCAAGGAACACTGCGAAGAAACTAGACAATTATAATCTTGAAAGGGAGACAATATAAGCATGCAAATAAGCACATGAACAGTCTCAAAAATTAAAGATAAAGGCAAGCCAAAAGAGTTATAAATGTCCCCCATTATGTGGTTAAATACAAGTACATATATTTTGTATCATCATTCATGGGACAGTCAGGGCTTAGGGTTTCAGGTATTCGATTATTTGATAAACTGTATCTGTTCTCTTTATAAGAACTTAATGTGAACCTGTCACCAGAATTGTCAAGAGAAAATTTCTTTACAGCTCACCGATCCTAGCTCTTGCATGTACAGGGGATCCACACCGACATAGTGTTATCCAGCATATACTAAAAGAAATAGATCTTTGCGCAAGTGTCAATTAAAAATATTTCCTTTTCTTCCTTGCTTTATTTCATTTTAATGTCCATAAAATTACATACAGGAGAGTCACCCCATCCCCCAAATTGCCTATACTTGCGATTATCCTGGAACTATCTCCACTGTCAAGAAAGGCCTCCTTCGACAATTCCTGACCGCAGCTCGCACGGTTATTTCAAGACATTGGAGCCCGCAATCTCCCACGATAGTCGAATGGATCCAGGAACTTGGGTATATACGGAGAATGGAGGAGTTGGTAGCCAACGACTCCCAGACCCAGGGAGACCAACACGCATCGGCCCCTGGGAAGTATTCATAAACACCCGAATTCCAGGACGTGTCGGTCATAGAGTGCTCCTTGCCGCCTCCCAACTGTGAATGAGTAAGTCTTATGGGCTCTCTGTCATAAATTATGGGATATGAGTCCCTTTTATGATAGGAGAGTACCTTTGCCCTATAAGATAACGAATTAAGGACATGTACCATAGGGCAACAGAGATCTACTACCCCCTCTTGTGATTCCCTTTTGTTCTCTTTCCCCCCCATTATCAAAAAGATGTGGTACGCTGTTACCTCTGTCCCTTAGAGAGAAGTGTTAATTGATTCCTGTGAATGGATAGACTTGGTGTCTCCAAGGCCTCATGGTTTTTTCATGTGTCTTAAAATGACTCCTTAAGAACATGAAAAATATATTCAAAGAAAACTTAGTCATAAAGCAAATATTTTATTTCTGGTCCAACGGATCTGGATCAGTATCCCCTTATAGTCCTGGGGGCCTGGGGTGTCAAGCCCAAAGGATTTGAGAGGAAGGAAGCCAAGAAAACGCCTATTAGACAATTGGCCAACATTTAATAATGGTGTTTGGTACTGTTAGATTTGTTATTCAGCTGGTAAAGTGGGGGACATGCTCTTCTTATCAGGGGACTATTGGGAAAAGATATAACATATTTTGGAAAAATGTCCCCTGATTTTCCATCTTGATTAAGGTGTAGCCACCACCCTCTCACTGACCAAGGGGTGGGATCGGATCGATTATGTAGTTAAAAAGTAACATGCCAGCATTGAATCCTGTTTGTCCAGGAGGAATGAATTCAGCTGAGCAGGACTTCCCAAAATTTTCATGGTTTTCCCCACCGAGGATCTTTATGCCAATCTAATGTAAGAGGTCTGTCTTTTCTTTTTATTATCCCCTTTTTATTTTTACTGTTTGCTGTTGTATGTCTGTTATTTTACCTTTTGTAACATTAAGAATTGTGCCTATTTGATATAAATAGTCCGTTATAAGTTTTTTTTCCTGTTGCTCTATCACGTTCCCAAACCTCTGAGAGGGACTTAATCCGCTAAGCCGTTTACCGTCTGATGTGTGAATACTTTGTGCTATGATAGTATGCTTAAAGACGGGTGGAGGTGTTGTCCAGGTGAATGTTACTGCAATCTAGAAGATGTGATCGGTGGGTGATATTGTGTGCGGTATCCTGGTGTGGCTTCTCGGTAGTCCATTATACGGAGTGCTTGCAGCTGTGATAAGTGGTGGGCGTGGGCTGTATCGGTGGTTTGCAGCGTGGCCCTATGATATGCGTTACTAGGCACGTAAGGTGGTAGGGGGGTCGGTACATAGTGTGGTTGTGGCGCCCCTGGGCGGCGTGTGCGGGTAGTGTACTGGTATTCGAATGCGTTTGGTTTCCCTGACATGAGATTAAGATAAGCTGTGAGTGGGTTTGCCGTGTGCTAGGAGAGTAGGAATTGCATTAAGGACGCCATTCTGAGTGAGTGGGGGCGGAGCTTAGGCTAATGTGCGTGGTCTCCTGGCGGTAAGCGAACCCAGTGTTGGAACCGGCGACTCGGGTTCGTGACAGGCTCCCTATCCCTTTTCCCTCACCCCCTTTCTAAATGTTTGTTCCTGCTTTGTCTATTCTTTTGTTTAATTCGTCACAAATAAAAACTTGTTGATCGGGATGGCATATGGGAGCTCTATACGTGACATCTTATGTTAGGACCCTTCTCCCCATGTTTCAACGAACATATGATCTATGATGTTGGCATCTCCTACCTGTATTGTTCCTTTTATTGTTTTCTTTCTAATAAATGTTGATTATACATAAAATTACATACAGGCCATATTTCACTGACTATATGAGGAAAGGAAGGCCTACGCGTTTCAGGTGTATGCAAACATTTCTGTTTAAAAAGGAGTTAAAACGATTATATATCTTAACCATGTGTTTCTGCATCTGCTGAACTCAGCTGCAGTAAAATGCGGGCATACTCAGACCATGAGCTCCCCATCCAAAGAACCCAGACAGAGCCTGCTCAGTCACAGTCCAACCCAAAAGTAAAGACATAAATTAACTCCTCAATAACCAAATTCCAGTTATTGTCACTAATAAATGAGTATATATAGATTTTGATTACCGTATATACGCGAGTATAAGCCGACCTAAGTATAAACCGAGGCCCCTAATTTTACCACAAAAATCTGGGAAAAGCTATTGACTAGAGTATAAGCCGAGGGTGGGAAATGCATTGGTCACAGCATCCCCAGTATATAGCCTGTGGACCCTGCCCCATAGTAAATAGCCAGCACCTGCTCCCAGTATATAGCCTGCCAGCCCATATCCCCCAGTATATAGCTGGCCCCTGCCCCAGTATATAGCCAGCAGCAGGGGAAGCCAGAAAGGTGAGTTTTGATACAATTTTTACTCAAGTATAAGCCGAGTTTGGGTTTTCAGCACATTTTTTTGGGCTGAAAAACTAGGCTTATACTCGAGTATATATATAAATATATTTCAATAATGAAACATAATTTCATATTTATGGTTCATTCCTGTGGGATACCTGGTATTCAGGTGGAAGATCACAAAGGCTTCACAATCACGCAAAACCCTAGATCTGTTGCTGTGCCTCATTTGTTTCAACTCCTTTTATACATAGAAATGTAAAAATATTTGATAATACCATTTATGATATAGTTATTACTGTCAGAACCAGGTTGTGTTTAAGTAATGGTGTGTCGTGATCTGTTCCTTGTTATCTGAAAAACATTTGATCAGGTGATCGGGTTGTGTTTCGTCATGCGGTACAACACACGGTCCACTGACAAATTCCAATTTGAAGAATAGCCATGACGAAGGGCTTTGTATACATATGAAACGCATAGGCCTTCCTTTCCTCATATGGTCAGTGGGATATAGCCTGTATGTAATTTTATGGGCATTAACATGAAGAAAAGGAAACATTTTTAAATTTACACTTGTGCAAATGTAATGTAATTTTGAGCTGGTGACAGGTTCCAATAGCCTATGCTATGTTGATTTTTAAAATGCTATTGTCAGCATTCTGAATCATTTCAGTACTTTACAATAGCTTATTTTACTTTACCTGGCTCCCTGAAAGCAGCATGTGGTGAGTCCCAAAAGAGGGGGGATGCATATGACAGAAAGTAGGGAGGGTTGAGTATGGAGGAAAGGAGAATGATATGTGCACACAAAAAAAACCATTAAAAAGTCATCCTGTTTCAGTACCATATCACATCCCATTATAGTCAAAGTACCTTGGCCTAAAACGGCTTAAAAGGTGTCAGGATCAGTTTTAATGGATCCTCTGTACCACCAGGGACAATAACATAAGCCGACACCTGGGACTGGAGTCTAAGTGGTACCCGGTTTTCACCAGAGCCCGCCGCAAAGCAGGTTGTACTTGTTGCAGAGTGGTACCACCAGGTCATTCCACAGGCGCGACTTTGTCCGCGGTGACGGCCATGACGAAATACAGAATCGTAAGGCAAACTCGTGATCGGGGACAGGCAGGAGGTCAAGCACAGGATAGAAGTCGGGGACATAGCGGTAAGTCAGGACAAGGAGCACGGGATCAGGGTCAATAACAAAACCAAGGTCACAATGGGAATTCGGAAACACAGCAAATCGCATGAAATAGCTTTCTTAGAGGCACTAGGCACAAAGTTCCGGCAGAGAATGCTGGGAGAGGCCGGCTTTTATCAACTTCCTGGGAATGGCCAGCACCAATTAGCGGTGCGCTGTCTCTGGATGGCGGGGACCAGGAACGTGGACAGGTAACGCAGGGAGGGGAGCCGGGGGGCGTGGAGAACTATGGGTGTCGTGGAGGCACCCGAATGGCGAGGGCCACGTTGCGGGTCGTTTAACACAAAAAACTGGAAAAACCCATTGATTTAAGTATAAGCCAAGGGTAGGAAATGTATTGGTCACAGCGGACACACTAGAATGTCAGCGTGATGTCACGATGCATGTGACTAACCAGCGGGAACACGGAGCCGATGCTGGAGCCGCGATGGATAGAAGAGGACCTGCTGGCGCTGGGGGGAGAGGGGCACTGGGTGGCTTCGGAAGGTGAGAACACATTTTGTTTTTTCTAGACTCAAGTATAAGCCGCGTTAGGTTTTTCTGCACATTTTTTGGAGCTGAATTACTCAGCTTATACTCGAGTATATACGGTATGTAACAAAAGAAAAAAAAAAAAGGAAAAAATTAAAATCACCCCCCTTTCTCTAGAATGCACTTATAAATAAACAAATAAAATCATAAACTTGTTAGTAATCCCTGCTTACAAATTTCCAATCAAAAATTGACTATCCCATGTTGTGAACACCATAACCATTTTGCCTCTAGTAATTTTTTTTTTATAAAAAGTGATCAAAATGTGGTAAAGTTAATACTTTTTGTCCTGCAGATAAGCCACCAGATGGCTATGTAAATTGAAAAATCACAAAGATATGGCTAGTGGAAAGAGAGCAGGGAAAAACAGAAACACAGCAAATCTTAAAGGGGTTACTAATGTCTCAAGACATTTAGAGCATCTATATAATTTACAATGACATTAACAATTAAACTTTCCTATGTTTATTACATTCATTTAGCGGGCTGCAGTTATGCATCACCGCTATTTTTAAAGGAAATCTACCATAAAAATGGAGCATGATAAACAAGGAGCACAAGGAAGGAGGACTTGAATAACAAATACAGGCAGTCCCCAGGTTACGTACAAGATTGGTCCTGTAAGTTTGTTCTTAATTCCTTGCCGCTCCACAACGTACTAGTATGGCGCCGGCTCCTGTGACTCGCACTCAACGTGTACTAGTACGGCACGAGTGCTCCCTGGGTATCACGTGTCACCACATCACATGACATGGTAACAACCGCGATGGGACGTGGGTGACGGAGGCAGGAGAACCTCCTGCCGACGTCACCCTGCCAATCGGATCGGTCCCACCTGCCAAACGTTGCGATTGGCAACTCAAGTCTGGAGATCGCTGCACAGTAACTTTAGCGGTAGTTAGGGCGTCTTAAGGCAAGCTAGGTGCATTTGTAGATGCCTGGTATTATTTTTCCAGAGTGCCCATAGGTGTAACCGTAGTTGGGTGCACTTATCTATTTTTTCTGTGTGCCATCTGTGCGGTTTGTAACCAAAGAAGACAGGTGGGATGTGCAAAAAATGGCTATATAACAATATATAGAGTAAAAAAAAATATTTTATTTATACAATACACTAAACTCTAACATTTAAAAACATTTAAAATGAGCACTCCAGAAATAAAGTGCTATCACTAGTGCATGACGATCACATGCTCTAATCTCCCCCTACCCAGTATCATAATAGATCTATACTTGGTGTTTGTATAAATGCTGATGTAAACAATGACTGGCTGTGCATTTGCTACCTGTGCAAAAGTGCAAAAAGTGTCCTGAAATCAGTACATGAATGATATTTCAATTGAGACAACAATGCAGCATAATATGATAGGAAGTAAAGAAATAATATCACCAAGTGTTTGGGTGGAGGAGATAAGACGCCCCACGCGTTCCGCCTACGATGTGGCTTCCTCAGGGGTATAGAGTCTAGTGTCTCAAAGTAGTATATATATACTATGTGCGGTTTGTCCATGTAGTTTGGTGCGCATTATCTCATTTTTTTGTGTGCCATCTATGCAGCTTGTCCGTGTAGTTTGGTGTGCATTATTTTTTCTGTGTGCCATCTGTGCGGCTTGACCATGTAGTTGGGTGCGCATTATCTCTTTTTTGCGTGTCCTCTGTGCGGCTTGTCTGCGTGGTTTTGTGTGCATTCTCTTTTTGTGTGTGTGTGTGCCGCTAGACGGTTTATCCATGTAGTTGGGTGCACATCATCTAATTTTTCTGGTGTACGTTCTCTAGTTTTTTCTGGTGCGCATTCTTATTTTTTTGTGTGCAATGTCTTAAAAGACGAACACTGTGTTGGAGGAATACAACATGCCGGCCTTTGACACAGAGTCAGCTAATGTGGATGATGTCCCCTATCATCATCCTCCTGCACATCTTCCAGTGACCTGGAAGGACCCTGAGAAGGTGCTGTAGGGTTCAAGTGCCTGGGACCTCTGCAGGAGAAGTGATGGGAACCTGCAGAAGCTATTGAATTTAATTGTAGTCCAGGCCATTCTCTATGCTGCACCTCTTCATTTTATGCACAACCCCACAAGTGGACGCCTGTCAGTGCAGCTGAGATGTAGATGTATGGGGGCATAATAATTCTTATGGGGATTGTAAAGAAGCCATCAACCGGGGACTACTGAAGCATAGGCATTTTGTACCATACCCCGATGTTCCGCGTGGCGATTAGCAGGATGCTCTTTGAAGCCATCCATACGTTTTTGCACTACATCGAAAACACACAGTGCCCACCCAGAAATGACCCTATTTATGATTTCAGGTCAGGCCCATATTATATCATTAAGTTTGCCCAGACATATACCCCCGCCAAACATGTGAGCATAGACGAGTACCTGATACAATTTAAAGGGAGACTTCAATTCCGCCAGTACCTGTCCAATAAGAGGGCAAGGTATAGTGTGAAGAAGTATAAGCTGTGCGAAATTACATCAGGGTATACATACAAGTTGTGGGTATATGAAGGGAAGGACTCCACTACAGTGCCCCCAGAACGCCCCTCTATCACTGCAAAGATGTGATATGTGGTGGTGCACCAAATGTGGGATTTGGTGCACCACTGCTGGACTGGGGCTACCACCGCTACCTGGGCAATTTTTACTCCAGCACCACACTATTCAAGTAAATCACTTCCAAAAATACTGCGGCATGCGGCACTGTACCCTCAGAGAGGTCTTCCTTAGTCGCTGCTTGGGCAAAAATGAGAAGGCACGAGAGCAGGATACTATACAGCAACTCTGTATTGTGTGTTAAGTACAAGGACAAGAGAGAGGTTGTATTAACCACAATACATGGGCACACCAGAACCCCTGTCCCAGTTTATAAGATTATAACAAGTACATGGAAGGGGTGGACTTGTCGGACCAGGTGTTTCAGCCATACAATGCTATGCGGAAGTCAAGGCTATGGTACAAGAAGCTGGTCGTGCACATCATGCAGATAGCACTATATAATGCTTATGTGCTACATCGTTGTGCAGGCCAGAGGGGAACTTTCCTGGAATTTCAAAAGGTGGCAATAAAGTAATTTCTTTTTGGAGACCAGGAAGGGGGGAATGCGAGTACATCCGGAAGCGAGGCCACATGACATATTGATGCAGCACTTTCCAGGAGAAGTTCCCCAAACGGCCTAGAAGGGAAGGACACAGAAGATGTGCCAAAAAAGGCATTCTTAAGGACACCATTTATAATTGTGAGACATGCCCAGAAAAACCAGGACTAGGTAAGAAAGTTTCGAATTTATCATACATCCCTGGATTTTTAGATTACCCTTTTGTTACCCTGATGTACTATGCACAGCTTATATATCATGCCGCATGCCGCACCTTCCCTTCTAAGTCCTGCCATGTACCCAGCCTGTAGATTATTGCCCCCTATTGGGTATTGCTTTATGTTGAATCAGTTTATTGAGAAACAGTTCAATAAACAACAAGCAATAACAAGAACCAGAAAAACAAAACAGGTAGAAACAAAAGAAAGTTATCCACGCAGGGATAACAACAAGATGATTTACAATGACAAAACATACTTTGGAGGAGTACTATACATTTTGTTTGTTATTTAAGACACGGTGCTATTTCACAAAGTAACACAGATATAAACAATGCCAGTCTTGAGAAACTGCTAATTGCTTATGGATGAGCCCCGTTTCGGACCCCAAATCCCCAGCAATCCGGGTGGAAGTAGCTTCTGCGTCAGGAGAGGCAGGATATGACAATGGCAGCAGCAAATACATATCTGAACAAGCACCAGACAATTCCCAGCTATCAGCTAGTACCTCCTTTCTATGGATTGTAAAAATAACGGACCAATAACAACAGGAAAGGGTAAGAGTGCAGGGGAGGGAATAGCAGGGGGGGAGGGAAGGGGGACTCCTCTTAAGGGAAATGGAAACCATTGCAAATTAAAAGTTTGGGCAACAAATGGCGGAGGGCATGGATGAATGAGTATATAAAAGAAAACAGTGGCCCAGCATCCTATCTTCCCATGAGATCGCTAAAGGCTGTAGTTTCCTTGAAGTCCAGCCATGGCTGCCACACACGGAAGTACCTTTCATAAGTGTCCGGCGTCACCGCAGCCAGCTCCTCCATGCGGGACAGCGCCAACATTTCTTGGGCCCATTCCGCCATGGACGGGCAGACCACAGAGCGCCAGTGTCTGGGAATTACCACTCTTGCTGCTATCAAGCAGAACCTTAAAATGTTTTTCTTTTGAAGGCTGATGGAACCTGGGAGCATCGACAGCAGCGCTATCTCTGGGGAAGCTGTCACTTGTTTACCTGTTATTTGTCGGTATGTGGCGAACACCTGATCCCAAAAACCTCTGAGGGCATCACAAGTCCACCAGATGTGCAGCATGTCACCTTTCTCCTTTCCACAGCGCCAACATAGGTCTGAGACAGAAGGGAAAGCCAAGTGGAGCACTGTCGGCACTCGGTACCACCTAGATACAATCTTGTAACCCTTTTCTTGAGCAGCGCAAGCAGATGATAGTTTATGGGTGAAGAGGAAGGAGCGTTGCCAATCCTCCTCGGAAGGGGCATTGCCCAGGTCGCGCTCCCAACCCTTGACAAAAGAGAGCTCTGATGAGTCTGGGCCTCGGGATAAAAGGGAGTATATTTCAGAGATCACATGAGAAGGGGCAATGCTGGACCGAAATAATCTCTCAAACTCTGTCAGGGATTCCGCGTACGCGGCCGAGGTTCCCGCCTTATGCATGAAAGACCGAAGTTGTGAGTACTCAAACCACGATGGGTTAGTCATTTCAGGGCGAGGGTGGAAATCCTCTAAGTTTGGTAGAGGGGAGCCTTGTAGGATATCATATAATCTGGGGTCTTCAAGCACCCCCCATCCCAGAAAGGACAATTTGGACATCCCTGGAGGGAAGCCGGGATTGCGAAATATTGGTGTGAGGGGGCTAAACTGTCGGGACAAGGTTCCTCTTGAAATCAACAGTCTCCATATTCGCAGGGCGTCTTTTAGGAGAGTAGCCTGAGGAGGGATAGGAGGGATAGACTCTGAGGAAATCCACGGGAGGAGCTTAAGCAGAACTGGAGAGTAGGCTTGTTCTAAAGATACCCATTGTTTGGTTGTGGTATGAAAATGCCAGTCTACAAGTCTCGTGAGTATGGAGGCTTGGTGGTACAATTTTAAGTCAGGCAGACCGGCTCCCCCCCTGGATTTGGGGCGAGTCAGAACCCTCCAGGCCACCCTTGGTCGACTAGAGCCCCATATGAACCGTAGCATGGCTGAGCGTAGTGATCGAAAAAATGTGGCCGGGGGACTGATGGGCACCCCTTGGAAGATGTACAGAAACCTAGGGAGGATGTCCATTTTAAGGACGTTGATCCTACCGAACCACGATAAGTGCTTTCGGTCGTAACGCTGTAGATCCCCCAAGGTGCGCTCCAACAGGGGTGTGTAGTTGAGGCTATACAGCTTAGACAAATCAGTGGGAACTGAGATGCCTAGGTATCGGATTGATGTCTCCTGCCATTGGAACGGGAAATTATCTGTTATGTGTTGAACTTCTGACTGCGGGAGGGAGATGTTCAAAGCTTCCGACTTGGAGTAGTTGATTTTGAAGTTACTGAGTGTGCTGTACCTCTTAAATTCCTGGATAAGGGACGGGAAAGAGATCCTTGGTTGCGATACGTATAGTAGTAAGTCATCAGCGTACAATGCTGCTTTGCAGTGACGGGAGCCCATGCGGATGCCATGAATATTAGAGTTGTTCCTGATGGCAACAGCCAAATGCTCCATTACTATAACGTATAGCAAGGGGGACAGGGGACACCCCTGTCTAGTCCCATTTTTGATCGTAAAAGAGGAGGACAAATTGCCGTTAACCCTTACTTTTGCGGTGGGGCTGGAGTATAGAGCAAGGATTTTCCCCAGAAAGTTTGGGCCCATCCCTATTTGTCTCAGCGCTGCCTCCATGAAACTCCAGCTAACCCGGTCAAAGGCCTTTTCCGCATCGATCGACAAAGCTGGGACAAGCTGGGACCTGGCCTGCCTTAGCCTGAGTCATCAGTAGGAAGGTCTTAATCAGATTGTCTCTAGCTTCTCTTCCCTGGACAAATCCCACCTGGTCAGTGTGAATAACTGAGGGTAAGTGAGGGGCCAATCTTTCTGCCAGAACTTTGGCGAACAGTTTCACATCCACATTAATCAGAGAGATGGGACGATAGCTGGCTGGAAGAGACTGGTCTTTCCCGGGCTTAGGCAATACACTAATATGAGCCTCTAAAGCCCGATCTGAGAAACCAGAGTCCGCAGAGACAGCACTGAAAACCTTGGCCAATAAAGGAGACAGCAGCTCTGTGAATTGCTTGTAGATGGCTGGAGTAAAGCCATCGGGGCCTGGGCTCTTACCAGTAGGGGTGTTTTTAATGACTGCAGAAACCTCTGTAGGTTCAATCTCTTGCTCCAGTCCAGAAACCACCTCTCCAGACAAGGGTGGTAGGCTAGTTTCTGAGATGTAAGACTCTATCTGAGCTTCATGTGAGGGAGCGGACCTAGGTGTGTCAGGGTCCTTTAGGGCATATAGGGAGGAGTAGTACGAGGAGAAGCTATCGCACATTTCAGATGGATGGTAAACCTCTGTCCCCCCTGGGCCCTTAATCTTGGGTATGTAAGAGGTGAGGGACCGGGGGTGTAATAAGCGGGACAAGGGGCGGCCGCACTTGTCGGCATGGTCATATAAGTAACCTTGAAATCTTGCCCTCTGATGGAGGTATTTCTGGTCCAGAAGGGATCTAAGAGATTCCCTGGCTAATGTCAATTCTGCTAGAACCTCATGGGATAGGGAGATTTTATGACGATTTTCAAGGCTCTGGATTTGAGAAGTAAGGGACTCTATCCGGGCCAGATTTTCTCTTTTAAGGCGAGTCCCGTGGCGAATGAAGATATTTCTCAGGGAGTGTTTGAGGCGTTCCCATTGTTGCGGCAGAGGGGTCTGATCGTTTGTGGTTTGTGCTTGGATGTAAGTATTAATGTGTTCCCGGATGTCTGCTGTGCATAGGGAGTCCCTCAAAAGGTTATCATTCAACCGCCATGTCCACGGAGGACGGGAATTTAGGGGTAGTGTCAAGGACAGGAACACAGGGGCATGGTCAGAAAATAATATGTCCCTATTTCCGCCGCAGGGGCCCAGATCAAAGCATTATGACTTATGAGAAAGAAATCAATTCGGCTATAAGAGCCATGTGCTGGAGAGAAATTTGAGTAGTCCTGTCTGGGATGTAGGTGCGCCATAATCTAGTAACTGGAGGGCTTGCATGTCACGCTTAAGAGACCGAATTTGGTTCTGTGGAAGATGGTTCGACGCCCCCCGAAGTATCAACCAAGGGTTCAAGTGGAATTAAAATCACCCCCTACAACCAAATAGCCTTCAGCGAATTCTGAGAGCGCTGCCAAGAGTTTCTTACAGGCTGAAATAGGGTTATGATTAGGTAGGTACCAGTTGGCGAGGGTCAACACTTGTCCCATAACTTTTACCTTCAAAAGACGTACCGACCGGAGTATCTGTCTGTGAGGCGATCACTTCGTGAACTAGCTACCTGTGGAGGGCTATCGATACTGACCTGGACTTTGCCTCAGGTGGTCACTGTGGAACCAATGTGGGAAATTCCGATCTCTGATGTTTGGCACGCTGGTGGACTTGAAATGCGTCTCCTGTAAAAACAGAATGTTAACTCGGTGCTTGTGCATATCATACAGAATTTGTGAGCGTTTTTGAGGAACATTCAGCCCTCTGGCGTTAAAGGAGCACAATTTCAAGGTATTTATCTGGGAATCTTTTGGGGTCGTGGTGATAAGGATGCAAAGGCCCCCCGAAAAAAGGAAGTATAGAGGATTAAAGGTATAAGTGAGTAGGTAGATTGCTAGTATAGGAGGCCAGAAGAAAGTGTACAGGGGAGGGAAGTGAAGCAGAGAGGAGAGGGAACAGAGAACACAAATACACACAATAGACAAACAAAGAAATACAGAAAAAAAAAAAAAAAAATTGCGTTGGGGAAACAGCAGCTACTATACCGCAGACAGACCAGCTGGCCACGGATTCCCCTGTGGGTAGTAAACTAACTGTGGAGGACACCGACGTCCCCTGCCGCAACCGAATCTTACTCAAGGATAGAAATATCAACTTCTGGACGTATCCAGCATTAAGGGGCGTGGGTGAAGGAGAGTGGGGGTAGGGGTTAGGTAGAATAGCTGATCGAAGGGTCTTGATAACTACATTGGCTCAAGGTAGCAAGCCTCGCCCAACTCAATTCAACCCGGCTTAGTGCTTACTGCTAAGTCGTGACACAATATGAGCCCATGTTACAGATAATAAGCAAAGACCCTTCAGCTCATCTGACACTAAGAATATTAGCTCAGTTTTAGTATCAAGAATAATGACGTATGAGTGCCTCAAATCCTTGGCTGAGGCACCGGGTCCTGAGCCGGACGGGCCCCGCCACGTCTAGGGCCTCGACGTGCTCTACGCCCGGGCGGCCCCCCCACAAGAGGACGGTTCCCGGGACGCCCGGGCATAGGCAAACCCGGCCAATCTGTGATAGCAGGAGCCGGAATGTCCAGTGCTGCGGCAAACGCGGGGACATCCCCGGGGTGGCACACCACATATCTTTGATCTGCCCGTCTGATTTGTAGGCGAAACGGAAATCCCCAAGTATATGGTATGTCTCTTCGACGGAGTTCTTCCAGTAGAGGTTTAAATGCCCTCCTTTTGAGCAGGGTTAACCGTGACAGATCAGGTAGCAACTGAAGGCAGGCCCCTTGATAAGTAATATCGCCAGCTAGACGTGCTTTAGACATAATGGCGTCTTTAAGTTGGAACCGGTGCACCCGGCATATGACATCACTAGGTTGATCACCTGCTGGAGGGCGGGCCTGTAGGGAGCGGTGGGCTCGGTCTAGCTCCAGAGGCGCGTCCGCCGGAACCTCCAATAAGGAGTTAAATATTTGTCGCAGAGTATCGTGAAGCAAGGGAGTTTCCACAGTCTCTGGGAGACCTCGCACTCTAATGTTATTGCGGCGACCTCTGTTTTCAGCGTCATCTAACTGATCTGCTAGATATTGAAATTGGAAGGTATGGGTGGATATAGCCGCATCATGAGTGTTTAGACGCTCTGTAAGCGTATTGTTGACCTCCTCTGCCAAAGAGACCCTAGCTCCCAATTGTTGAACCTCTTCCCGCACCATATTTAGCTCTGCTGTATAGGATTGCTCCAATCTGGCCACGTAGCTTTCCATATCATCTCTAGTGGGTATAGTGCGGAGGTGTGAGCTTAGGGCACGTAATTCAGCTAAAGCACCAAATTCCTGGGACCATATGTTCTGCTGTGTGGAAGATGGCCCTCCTGGGGAGAAGGCTGTGCCCTGTGGAGGATACAGGGAGCGGGTTCATGTCCTGTGAGGGACGAGGGGAAAGGGCCGGACTGTGGGCCGACGGTGTCCCTGGCCAGTCATCTCCCGTTTCGGACCATAAGGCCGGGGAATGAGGAGCAGATGGTATGGCTCCTCTGGGGTATGGCTGCCCACTGGCGGTCTCCCCCACCACCACTCCAGAGTGGCCCTGCTGTTGGCTCTCCATCTCTGAGGCCCAGGAAGGGCCAGGTGTAGAAGATGGGGAGATCTGTGGGGCACTACATGATCTCCTAGGTGTAGCTGGTGGGCTGGTAGGCTGAGCTACGTCCATAGTGTACAGTACCTGGAGGTCACTACTCTGCTGAGGCAGAGGACCATGGTGGACAGATGCCTCTGTCAAGGGAGGAGCGCTGCTGCCCGATGGCTGGTGGGTGATGGAGGCCCTGGGCAACTGTTCCCCATCGCGGCTCCTGACCAGGTCTGTCGCTGGCTTTGTATCAGCTGCCCGGTCAGCTGCCCGCTCCAACCGCGCCACGGAGCAGACTAATCCACTCCGCGGCTGTGCGGGGAGAGGACCGCCGCCGGGATTTTCCGCCGCTGGGTCCGCCATCTTGGCCACGTGCCATGGAAAAGCTGGAGCGCCGGCCTCCTCTCTCCGCTCCTCACCGCTCTCGTTGGCATCGGGTCTCTGTGGTGGAGCTGTGCCGGAGGTACCCGGGGTCTCTGTTGCGTGAGGCTCCATCTCCGCGTCTCCCAGGCCATGCGCAGGGCCCGCCGCCATGTCGGGGTTCCGGACGGGTGCCGCTTCCGAAACCAGTCCGGTAAGATATTTGCTTATACCTCTGGCTGAGGTCCGTCCGAGCTGCACTGAAGGGGTACCCATGCACGAGGGAAAAGGATCGCTGGATACGCGTGGATTTCGGCCACAAGCAGGGTGCAGGCAGGAGCGAGCTCAATGTGCAGCCATCTTCCTCCACAGCCAGGACACGCCCCCCCGTGTTTATGATTTTTACTGTTTATTTATATCAGTTCTAGGGAAAGGGGGACAATTTGAATTAAATGATATGCTGCCCCCCACACAATGAATTACATGATATGCTGCCCCCCCCCACAATGAATTAAATGATATGCTGCCCCTGCCCCAAAATGGATTATTTGATATGCTGCCTCCTCCCCCACAATGAATTATATAATGTTCTGCCCCCACCATGTTTTTACTGCTATTTGATTAAAAAAAAAAAAACTTTCCGGCCAGGCAGGAAAGGGTGCACGGCCGCGTGATGACATCGTTGCGCGGCTGCGCATCCTAGTTCATGGAGCAATGTGGCCGGAAGACACATTGCTCCAGTAATAGTGCTCGAGCGGCTGTTTCCGGCCGCATCGAGCACTATACAGTGATGGGCAGGAGTTTCCTGTCCGGACGGACGGGGGCTCCTTCCCGTCTACCGAGGCAAGGGTCGGGGCCTGTCAGTGGGCCCAGCAGGAGCCTGAACATTAGCGCTATTGGAGCGCCAGCCCGGGGGCCCCCAATAGCGCCAATGATGATCCGGCTCTGATCACTATACAGCATTTCATTCATATAAGTCCTACCTGTCTCTCTATCAGCCTACGAGCCCTCTCCAGGCACCGGGACTAGGGAAGGGGTTAAACAGTCAGGTGTACCCCACATGATGTAAACAGCCAGGTATGTCCTAAATCTGTTCAGGGAGATCACCTGCTCCCTGTATAGACTGGGGTAAGATATTATTTATATTCTCTCCACAGGTCTGGAGAAATGACTTCCCGGCCATGTACAGAGGGTTACTGGGTGCACATCATGCAGATAGCACTATATAATGCTTATGTGCTACATCGATGTGCAGGCCAGAGGGGAACTTTCCTTGAATTTCAAAAGGTGGCAATAAAGTAATTTATTTTTGGAGACCAGGAAGGGGGGAATGCGAGTACATCCGGAAGCGAGGCCACATCACATATTGATGCAGCACTTTCCAGGAGAAGTTCCCCAAACGGCCTAGAAGGGAAGGACACAGAAGATGTGCAGGGTGTGCTCCAAAAAAGGCATTCTGAAGGACACCATTTATAATTGTGAGACATGCCCAGAAAAACCAGGACTAGGTAAGAAAGAGTGCTTTCGAATTTATCATACATCCCTGGATTTTTAGATTACCCTTTTGTTACCCTGATGTACTATGCACAGCTTATATATCATGCCGCATGCCGCGCCTTCCCTTCTAAGTCCTGCCATGTACCCAGCCTGTAGATTATTGCCCCCTATGGGGTATTGCTTTACCCGGAAAAACACGCATCATGATTTTTGTGGTGTTTGTCTCCCATGGCAGGAGCTGGACACAAGATGACCTAATGGATATTTTTTACTATATACTATCCATTATGCATTTTTTTGGGGGGGAGGGGGTCCACCTGTGGAGTTAAAATGCTAACTTTACCCTTAGATTAATTTATGGAGGGTTGTAGTTTCCAAAATAGGGTCAGTTCTTAGGGGTTTCTACTGTACTGGTCCCTATTGGCATCTACATATGCTTCATGATGCCAAAAAGAAAAAAAAATTGTACAGGGGGCCCCCTTCTTAAGAACACCCACATACAGACGACTCCTAGTTACAAACGGACCTCTGGATTTTCATAATTCACTTTACTTTAGCCTTAGGCTACAATAAACAGCTATAACAGTTATCAAAGGTGTTTGCAATTAATCTTTATTGTTAATCCTGGTCTTTATTACAATCCAATTTTTTTTAAATTCAGTTGTCACAGTGATCAAAAAAATCTGGCTGGGTTTACAATGATAAAATATACAGTTACGACTTACATACAAATTCAACTTAAGAACAGAACTTATCTTGTATGTAACCCGCAACTACAGTCTGGTTTAGAAAAATTAGAAAGACTTCCGGTTTGTTGTTTGGATGTGCTTGCAGGTTGGTTGTGTGGTTTTCAAGTTGTGTTGGCAATAACAGTGGATTCCCCTCAATTTTATAGGTGTCTGTATATAAACAAATCTTTTACTAACATTAGATAGGTTTCAGGTATTTTTTCACCATTTGGAGTGTAATTTTTGAGATACATACACATACATGATTACCTATGATGACTTGGAAGTGGCCACTGGTACAAAAATTTTAAGCCAGAGCGACCATAGTACTTGTCAAATGTTCTCACCTCTGCATGTTCCTCTTCTGCACAGAGCAATAGAGGAACATAGAGTGTGAAGCACAGAGCTAAAGAACAGAGTCATTTTTATTTTGATCTGAGTATTTATTATTTATCAATTTTTATTTTTTGTTTGATCTGTGGAGTCATTATTTTTATCTCAGCTCAGACATTCTCCATGATATTTCTGTCACTTCTGTCATAACACTTTCTAAAAACTGTGCAAATGATAAATTGATAAAAGTGGCACAAGTTACATGTACAAGTATAATTAAAATGATACCTAATTATGTATGTATTTTTATAGTTTGGCTTGTGACAGATGTAGAAGTGACACTTTTCTTTATACAATACTGTATTTTTAAATAGGGCTTTTTTAGACTGTGCATTGATCTATTCAAATAAAAAATATATTGTTGCACTTGAGAAAGCAATTTATTGTTCATCCTTGTAAAATTTGTGAACTGGTCTTAAGGCCTCATTCAAACAAACATTGGTGCTTCTATGGACTTCACATGCAGATGACACACAGCCTGCCAATAACAGGGAGAGCTTGACTACATCACTAAACGCTCTGCCTCCTTGACTTTATACAACTAATTTACATCTCACTTCAAGGCTGATTTTCTGGATGAAGACGCCACACTTTTTTTTTTTTTTTTTTTTGAACTGGAAGGTGTTAAACTACCTGACACCTTTCTGGAAGTGATTTATTACATCAATTTCTGCTGACTGGTCTTCTTTAAATAAACTCTATATTATCAGTGCCAAACTAAAAAGAGTTAAGGATAAAAAAATTACTAGACGTACTTATCTGAGGAGATGGCAGGATTCGTGCAGATCGTACTGGACCATGTCGAACAGAGAACAACTCTTGTGCTTCTCCACTAACCTGAAAAAAAGTAAAAATTAATAAAAGCCATGGTCTATATGTATTTTGGCCTATATATGCTCCACAATAAAATTATTGAATAATATTTACTTATAATTATTGAACTTTTCATTACATTTTTTATGTCATGTAAAAAGGTGTAAAAGTCGCGTTTTGGACATTTGGGCGCCGTTTCCAGTTTTGGAGGTCAATAACCGTTTTTATTTTTTTAAAGATTAGGCATTTTAGGAAGCAGCCGTACCTAATGTGTATGTGATTTTTGCTGTTTATTATATTGCATATCAGTTCTATGGAAAGGGGGTAATTTGAATTTTTAATATTTTATTAATGTTTAAAAAATTTTTAAACTTGTTTTTCTTTTTTTTTTTCACAATTTCATAGACCCTCTAGGGTACCTTAACCCTAGATGGTCAGCTCGTTCCTACCATATACTGTAATACTTCTGTATTTCAATATATGGCATTTTTGCTTATGACTCATTGCAATGAGCCACTGGCTCATTGTAACGAATCCGCAGAAACCATTCAGCCTCGGGTCTGACAAACTGATAGCCGCCCCCCGATGACGTTCAGGGTAGCGACGAAGGTAACATGGAGGTAACATGGTAAGTGCCGAGGTAAGTGCCGCCAGCAAGGTTAACACCCGGGATAGGTGCAAGTACCGACCGTGGGTGTTAACGATGGGTCTTTGCTGTAATATGCCACAAAGCCCATCACCATATGAAGAGGGCTCAGCCCGTGAGCACTCTTCATACACCCTTCATAGCTTTGCGGCGGTTATAGCCGTCGCAGAGTGTGAAGGGGTTAAAAGAAGGCTGGTGCTTGGCACCATTGTTTCTCTTCTGTTAACCATGGTTAACTCTAAAGAAACACGTGCAGTCATCATTGCACTGCACAAAACTGGGAAAAGTATCGCAGCTAGATTTTATTGAGCAACAAAAAATAGAATATTAAAAACAATTAAAAACACAAATCGTCGTAAAAATACCCACTGTACATGGACGAGTGTACATAATAGAAAAACCCAATATAAAATGTGTGCTCCATGTACAAAAGCAAGGTAACAGGTATAAAAATTGAAATTATGTGAGGGGAAAGACCTTGTAAGTGTATAAATGGTAAGTATTATATAGGGATAAATGCCAAACAGTAAATTAGAGGTGACCCCACACAATTTCAGTAACACACTTATGGATGGAAACAACACATTTTGCTATAAAGCTTAGTACATAAAAGATGTTACCAGTGATCAGAGAAAACCGCCCCATGCGTATCGCCTAACTCGTAGGCTTCATAAGAGGCATCCAACAGAGTAAATGTGCTCCCATATTTTGCTATGATGCAAGGACTCCTGTTCAGTGCCATGTGTTAACTCTGAGGGATCGGACAAACAAACAGGCCCTTTTCAGCGGGCTTGTGACTGCAATGTGTAAAAATGAGGAAAACAGGGTTTGGTATGGTTTTAAAATCCACTAAATCACACTTCACAAAGCTTTCTGGTTATTTAACAACAATTATAATATTTTTTAATTTAAAAAAAACCCACAAATACAATGCATATCCTATATATTTAAGAGATGATTTTCTTTACAGTGTTAAAAAGGTCTTTTGAGTATTAATGGACATTCCATCTAGTCAGATATTCTACTAACATATCAATGCTATGGGACAATTATTTCAGGATTGCAATGTGTAAATACCTAGAGCATACTCCACATTTAATCTTGATCAGTTATGCAGTCATTATACTTTGTGCATAATGGTTTTTTATCATCACAGTCTTTAGATAATTTGTCCATCCAGATTTAGTCGACGCATTAGCATGGTTACTGATAAATGAATCCTTCAAAAGACAAAACAACAGCTCCATCTGCCAGTAATGAAGTGTCCAGGGGTAGAACCTCTACATGACATTGTAAACTTTGCTAAATCAAAGCAGTCTTTTTTGAAAAATAACATTGATCAAAGGGATGTAAAGGGTGAAAATATAATATAACCACCATATTTTTACTGTAATTTAGGATTATCTCTTTAGGATTTAGTGAAATATTGTATCTTGTTGTTTGATTAGTTGGTATTAAATGCCTATTTTTTATGTTTTCTTTTTGCCTTGGGTGTTTTGGAACAATAATGTGCTCATTGTGGGTAGAGGAGCAGGACAGCAGCTTAGTGGTTAGCATTACAGCCCTGTAGCGCTGGGGACCTGGGTTTCAAGTCCCAGGGTCAACATCTGCATCAGACATAGTCACAAGAATACAGATCTGACATAACTGTGTGTTTCTGTAAATACTTGCTTCTCTATGAAGTAACAATTCTGAATTGCCCTTTTCTGAAAATTCTGTATTGTGCTTCAGTTATTCCTCTGTATCTGTATGAATAAATTGACAACTGGGTGTTATAATGTCATAGGGCTGAACTCACTATACACTATATATATATTTTACACTATAATCGTAGCAAATTTAAAAAAAAAAAGTATTAAAACCTCAGAAATATGTTTAACATAAAACCTTTTTTACTTTTATAAAGGTAATTTTACAACTTCCCATGAGGCAGGGCATGGACTTTAGAAAAAAAATTGTCTGTTTTCTCCACTAGTGACTGTTCATTTTGTTTCATGCAAGCATTGGATGGATATAATGGGCAGCAAAATAAATGTTATTTTGTTGGTTTTTGCTACAACTATAGGACTATAATTTTCCATCAGTCAAGAGGCTGTATCCTTATAAAATCACAAACTGATGCTTGGAAAGCATGGAACTTTATTAACAATATTAATAAATATTCTAATATTTTTTTTAAGTGGAAAAACAGTGGACTAGCCTGCAGTGTTGTTGAAAAAGAGGCAAAACACTAAAATTTAAAACCTGTGGCATTTTCTAGAATTCAGAATTTAACAAGGGACCCATCAGTATGAGAACAAATAGACCAACAACAAACATTTTGCTGTTAAAAAGTTGGAAATTTTAATCATCATATTTTTTTCAGTTTACGTAAGTAATAAATACAGAACGGGAAGGTGTCAGATTCTCTTAATGTGCATCAAGCCTGCAACGCCCAATGTGGAGATTTTGGCTGATCATTAGTGTTCCTCATAAAGAGTGAATTACTGTAAAAGGAAAAAGAAGAAAAACAAATGTTTCCAATTTAGGATATGAAAGATTAAGAAAAAAAACTATAGAAACTTTTAGCTGGTAGACTATACATGGGTAAAAATCAGTGATACTACTACTGCAGGGTCACAGTAGCCCTTTCTTTGGTGGCATGTACAGTGCCTTGCAAAAGTATTTGGCCCCATTGACCTTTTTCTACATGTTGCCGCATTTCAGGCTTTAAAGAGGACCTGTCACCCAGAAATTCGGCACTGGGAGCTGCTTACTAAAGTAAGCAGATCCTAGTGCTAAAAAAATGCAGCAGTGTAAAAATGATAGCTTTATCAGAAACCTCCGATAACGCTAACACCGCTGCGGAGTACACTGGACTGCTCTCAAAGCGGTCCGGCGTATTCATGAGGGGGCGGGGTGAGGGGCGGTGATTGCCACATGACAGTCACCTCCATGGTATGGAGTGAGCGTGGGGGCCCGGGGAAGAGGCAGTGCCTCGGACAGCCGCTTCATGAATACGCTGGAACGCTTGAAGAGGGGTCCGGCGTTTCTATTGTACTCCGGAGGTTTCCGATAACGCTATCATTGTAACACTGCTGCGTAAGTTTTAGCACTAGGAGCTGCTTAATTTAATAAAACCACCTCAAAAAGGATTGCCATGCAGTTGGAACTGCAACGTGTGACTGCATCCTCAGAGATCCTCACTGAACTTCTGGAGTGAGTTTTCTGCACTGAAAGTAAGGGGGCCAAATAATATTGCACTTTACAGTTTATGGTTTTTTTTACAAAAGTTTAAAATATCCGATAAATTTTTGTTCCACTTCACAATTGTGTCCCACTTGTTGTTGAATCTTCAACAAAAAAAATTACAATTTTATATCTTTATCTTTGAAGCCTGAAATGAGGCAAAAGGCAGAAAAGTTCAAGGGGGCTGAATACTTTTGGCAGGTGCTGTACATATAACATTCCGGTGATATAAATGTATCAGCTGGACACATCTGTGGAGTGTCACATCAGTCACAGCCCATGTAAATATGCTGTTTGCATAGTACGCAATGAGCTGAGAAATCTAGCGGTAGGGACTGGAATTAACCCCTTTTGCGCACTAGGATAATAGTAATAGTATGTCCCTGCAAGAAGATACATCCTGCACCAGGATGTTCTATTACGTCCCGCTTATGGCACCGGCTCAAGAATGGAGTCGGCACCAGAAGCAGCGTCTGTCAGCTGTATATTACAGGCTGCAATTGTGAGTGTTAACCCTTTACACGCCGGTGTCAAGTATGACCACGGCTTGTAAGGATCTTACCGGGGGTTCCGATCCTCTTCTGGACAGCCCCAAGGCCTGCTGCATGCTCTGGGGCTGCCCGATTGTCTTAAGCAATTAGATCCCTTCTGGGTCTGACTGTAAAGCCTGAAGAAGGTCTGATGTTATAAGACCGAAACATTTGCATTTATTTTTGATTGCCGATTAACTTTAATAAAATATGCAAATCAAATATCACAGGAGTGGCAAGTTTTTTTTCAAGATTGGTCAAGGGGCATAGCACCCATACCGCCAACATTGAGTGACGTGTATTACTTTTACAAATGCTAAAATTAACAACATTTTCTACCAACTAGTTTGTATTCAGTAAAATTAGTAAAAAAAAAAATCTATATATTTCATATTAGTGGCAACAAAAACAATAAAAATAATATATTATTTTTATGGCATGGTGAATGGGCTAAAAAACAAAACAAAAAAATCTTACCAGAAATTAATGATTTTAATTTTCTCCACCAACAAAGAGTTAATAAAATCATATCAATTAGCTATAGAGGCCTCAAAATTGAGTATCAAAAAAGTGCATCTCATGTGGCAAAAAAAAATAATCCCCTACATGTCCACATTAAAAAAAAGAAAAAAATAATAGCCCGTACAGTTTGACAATGCAAATCATCTCTGGATGGCGCTCCATCTATTCTATGCCCGGCTGTGCGCCCATACAGCAGGATACCACCGCATATGGAGTATCAGTGTACTCAGGAGAAATTGGGTATTAAACTTTGTGGAGCTTTTTGTCATTTAATCCATTGTGAATGTTTCACTTTCTGCCAAAAATGAATGTATTTTCAAAAAAAGATTACAATTTGTAGACTGCACTATCAAACACCTAAAGGTTTACCAAACTTCTTAAAATTGCTTTTTCATATGTAAAGGTGTGTAGTTTCCATAATGGAGTAATTTACGAGTCTTGCTATTACTTAGGCCTCTCACAGTCAAGTTGAGCAAGTCGCTTAAAATACGAGGATTGGAGATTTTCCACAAATGTGAAAAATGGCACCCAAATTCTAAGCCTCAGGACATTCTAATAAATATGTGGAATCTTGCAAAATCATGCCAACATAAAGCAGACATTTGGGAAAAGTAAGTTATGAATTCACTTGGATGCTATGACTATCTGCTTCAAAAGTAGAGAATTTAGAACTTTGAAAATAAAGAGTTTTTCAAAATTTTTGCCAAATTTCATCTTTTCCACAACTAAACACAAAAAATATCATCCAAATTTTTAAACTAATCTGAAGTATAATGTGTCACCAGAAAACAATCTCAAAATCCCTGGATATCTTATTCCAAAGCTATAACCACTTTTATAGTGACACAGGGCAGATTTGATAAATGGAGCCGTATCCTAGAGGCCACAATAAGACAGTAGCAGTGTGTTTGGCAACAAAGGAAATTGTACTGGTGTACAAGACTAATACCTCTTATAAAAATAAATGTATCTTTTATATAGAGTTGATAAGAAATCAAAAGAAACTCAATAAAGCACTATCAATATATTAGTTGATAAGAAATCACAAGAAACTACAAAAAAACACTACCAATATATTAATTCAAATTTTCAAGGAAATCTACCATCAAAATGTAGCATAATAATCCAGGGAAATTTACTCAAAAATACAGGCACTGTGACTGGGGTAATCTTCTTAGATTTGTTATTCATGCCCTTATATAGGCCCTCCGTGCTGTAGCTAGACACGCTGTTACACTGCCCCCCCATTTCTGCTGTAATCTCACAGCAGCAGCACACAATGGGAGGGAGGAAATGCTGAGGGAGCAGGGGGAAGGTTAGTGTGACAGGCTGTAAAGCTATAGCACAACGGACTCTGGCAATACCCCCTGAAGCCCTTTTGACTCATTAGCATCTAAAGGTTGATTTTAGAAGGAAGAAAGCCAAGGATAACAAATAACCATGACTGCAGTAATCTTCTTATGAGTAAGTGTCCCTAGTTGGTTTATCATGTGTGATTTTGATGTACATGTCCTTTAATGCAAACAGATACAGGCATGTAAAGAAGCTAGTTTTGAAAGTTGCTCCAACTTGCATGAACAATTTCCCACATACCAATATAAGAAGTGCAGACATTCTGCCAGTTATGGTTTAAAACATACAAAATATTACCGTATGTAACGTTTTCTGTTATAGTACAATTTTTTCATCACAGCAAAGATTCAACTAAAGTCACACTGGAATTGCCATAGCTAGGATGCTAAACAGCGGTACACGTAAAATAGAAAAATAAATGTTTCTACTGTCTGTCAGTTCACATTGTGAGGCTTTGGCAAAACAGCATAAACACTTTCTGGCTGATATTCTTCCATAAGATTTACGAGGCCGACGGCTCCTGCAGTTCAGTTTGGTTTCATGGTTGATAAGTGAGCAATGCCAAAAATGCTTCCTTTAGTCAGAAAACATTTGCAAAACGTCTAAATGTGATTAATGTCGTCCGTTTCTTCTTCCATTTACTGAGGTGTCCAGCTTAGTAGGGGAAATAGAAACCATATTTATAAAGATGTTCTCTATTACTGTAGGTTGCAAGAATAAACAAGGTTGGGATCACAAAAGGAATTTTTAGGTGCAAGATTAAATGTAGCAGTTTTTCCTTTAAGCCCATGATGTTATTTGAAACTAATCCTTGTTGTGGCTAAAATACTGTTAGGAACGTTGGAGATTTATCAAACTGTCTGCAACAGAATTATTTCGGAATTTGCGCCAAATGACTGTCAGAAATGCCTTGTGTCACATTAAATAATCGTATTAGGCTTGCACGACTAATACAACAAAGGGGCGTGGCCTCAAAAAAGGGGGGGTCATGAGAAAACCGTCTGCGAGTCAAAAATTTTGCAAATGTAAGAAAACTTTGAGGTTTTCTGGCATCAACTAAATGAACTAATAGATTGTACAAAAACAAACCAGACAGTCTTCTACTCAAACCAGATTTTGCATCCAGCATCAGAAACAGTGATAAATATGGCACAGAATAAGACTCTGTAATCTAAATAATTTTTTTCAGTAGATAGGTAGCCACAGCACATGACCCCCCTAGTAGATAGTCACAGCACAGGTGCCACTGCCATCGTTGCTTAGGCAATGGCTCTTAGGTCATAGAGAGGAGTGGATGCTGCTCTACTCTATGAGACAGGCGCTGTCACCTCAGCAACGGTGCGGCAACGGCACCTTGGTCACACAAAGGATGCAGTCAGCGGTAACATCCCTGCCTGCATCCAGTGATCATCGGTGGGTGTGTCTTAGATGTACACACTGCCAATCGCTATTACTAAATGATTAATCAATGATTTGTCTACGAACCAAATGCAGCCATCAAAAGAGCCACATCTGGCTCCGGAACCATAGGTTCCCTACCCCTGAGTTTAAGTCTTACATGTCATGAAAAAAAAACTAAGTAAAAATTGTTATCATATGTAAAGCTTTTCTACAGATATTATCCTTTAAAGAAGTGCATAGCAGAACATAAAAAAATTACCGGTCACAAAGGGGTTAAATGAGATGTCCTTAAATGAGTACCACAACAGCCTTTAATCCTAAATTCTCACAAAATGTTAGTAATGTTTTAATGAAGATTTTACATTGAATATTATTGTACAGCTATACCTTTTTCACACATACTCAGCTATTTCCCAGAAGTATATATTGGTGAACACAAAGTTCCCATTTGTAAAATTATTAACTTTATGAGAGCAATCATTAATGAAAACTTAAAACCCACAGACAGGTGGCCATGTTTGTATCATACTAGACAACTACGGTACTTGAAACAATATACAGTTTTTTGGCATATCATTGGTTGCATATAAATAGTACGATAAAAACAGAATGTGTAATTGTAACATTCTTGGTCTTTTGTTTTTTAAGTGCTCAAGTATTTTTTACATTTTCTCAATTCAGGTCACACTTTATTTTAATCTGCACTTTCCAGAAGTGTTGCCCATTATAAGTGTAGAAGGTTCTGAATTACAAGACTTGCTCTGCCAGACAGAGAGTTACACGTGTAAATGTAACCATTATTTCCAGTAATTGTTAAACCAAGTGGAAACTCTAGTAAAAGACATATGTCAGTGTCTGGGAGCTAATTAATTACCTAAGTAATGGACATTTTATGCCTGATATTGTTTGTACCAGGTGTAATAAACCAATTTGTATACTCCATAATTTTATTCATTCATTAGAGGAGTGAAACATATTTTTTTTTTCTAAAATAAGGGGATTTGGTAATAAATCTAGGAAAAGTAAATTTAACAACATAGTTTAAAGTTAAATTGTGTTTGTAATAAATATTTCAGCTGAATGTATGAAGCTCTGTAATATACACTACTCACAAAAATGTTAGGTATATTCGGCTTTCAGGTCACACAATTTATAGAAAGAAACAACTGAGGATATACCACTTTCCTCGTCCCCTAAAAAAGTAATTTTCTCAAAAGCTTGTTATGTGGCCTTGGTCAACTATTGCAGCTAAACAACTATGCTGTCCCGGGTCGCATGCGCACCCGTGCCCTTATCGGTGGCGCCCGATCCCCCCCGGGTTCACTCACCTCTCCACGGTCCCGGCTTCCCAGCGAGTCCCCACCTCCAAGTGCGTGTCGAGCTGCCCATTTCCTGAATATGTATGAAAGCCGGCTTCTCCCAGCATTCCACGCCGGGTCTTTGTGCTACATGCCTAAGAGAAAGCTTGTTTCATTGCCTAGTGCCTGTCTGCTGATTTCCCGTTGTGACCCCGGTTCCGTTCCTGACTTTAACTCCGTGCTGCCTGTCCTGACCTCCTGCTTTGTTCCTGACGTTGATCCCGTGCTGCCTTTCTCGACCTCCTGCCTGTTCCCGACCACGATTCTGCTTCACAACTTTTTACCACACCTTGGCAACCACCACAGGCAAAGTCGAGCCTGTGGAGCGGCCTGGTGGTACCTTGCAGCAGCAAGTTCATTCCGCTTTGCAGTGGGCTCTGGTGAAAACCAGATGCCACTTAGACTCTGCTCCGTGATTCAGAGAATCCACTACCTCAGATCCTGACAGATGCCTTATGTGAACAGCATGAGGAGGAGGATTGTTTAAATCTGGATTCTAATTGACAAATTGATTGGGCGATTAATGAATCAAACACTTGTTGAGATTATTTCCACTGAGCTCCTTTTTGTTATGCCCGATTCACACTTCCAAGGTCGATCCATAAATCACAGAGTGTACTGTATCCTGTTTCATGGACTAACCACACTGCGGTGGATCAAACTCCATGGCGACATATGATTCACAGCAACATGATGCACAGAGTCCTTTCTTTCTTGCAGAAGAGCAAGTAATCATGATTACAGCTTGACGCAAATTTTTTTTTTTTTTTTTGGGGGGGGGTATTTTGTGCATACATTTTTACCCCATAACCTCTTTAGATGAATGGTTCCTTACAGTTTAGTACAAGAAACAATAAAATTCCGTAGTTATTGACATATTGGCAGCCCATGGCCACTGATGTCTTACCAACATCAGTTATGGCCATCAAGTTATTTACTGCCGCACGACTCCGACTCCTCCTGCCATCCCATGTTTCCCCACCACCACCTCCTTCCTCCTCCTGTGTCCAAATTAAGAGCACAAATTTTCTATGTTTTAATATTTAAAGGGTCCAGGCACTTTGTTATGTTATCCCAAGCCAATCTCAGCAGATCACTGGTAATATAAGGCTCTTTTTGCTGCAGGTGTCATGCAAATTCAAAATGATGACTGAATCCTTTATTCCTGATATTTGGCTTGTTCCCCAACTACCTTCCTGCATCTTGTCCCTGGCCACCCCAACTGGTCCTAACACCAATTTATGCTACCATTCCTGACTTGATCTTTAACTCTGTTTGTTTACCTACCCAGAGAAGTAGTATCCTGATCACCCTGTTGCAGTTAAGTCCTGAAGCATGCATAGAGATATACTAATAAAACCTGTGCTGCTGGTTGTTTATAAATTCTTATTATTTTCCTTTCATTTGCTTTTCTTTCAGACTAGTATCCAATCGTTCTACTCAAAACAGGATTGATCTACCTTTTTTTTTACTCTCTAGTTTTCCCATATTTGTATCCATCACAACTTCAACTATACGCTTATCTGAAAACACATATTTTATTTATATCTGTCTAAAACAAACTAATCTGCATTTGTTGTGTAATTCAGTACTCCTTATCACAAAGCATTGCTGAGGATTTTACTAAAGAACCATGAATAGACATTCAGCATACACATTTAACATATATAATTATCTTTTTGCATCTGTGAAGTACATTAAAGCCTTGCTTTTACAGTCGCCTGTCCTATTAAAATTGTGATCAGAATACAAGATTATCTTATATATCGGACACCGGTAATATTTAAGCAATTGTACTTCAGAAACTCGGCAATTCAATCACCCACTCCCTCCTTTCACCAGCCCAAACACTACTGTAGTCCTTTGAACCATGTAAAATGGTTATCTCTCATTTATAAGTAACACTCTCTAGTCAAAGATCTTTCTCCAAAGGGATCTTAATGCAAAACCACTCAGACGATGGAGAGACATACACTTTTGGAGGCAGACTGTGAAGGTGTCTGGGAATCAATGTAACACCATTACAGACGGTGTCAGATTAACAGCTGTCATAAACACTTCATAATCACTCAGGCATTCCAGTGGGTTTCAGATTAGTGCATTATTTCATTAACTGCTGTGTAAATAACAGAAACAGGGGTGTACATTCACATTTCAAAGCTATTACAAAACACCAGGGTATGCAAAATAAATGAGGCCAAAATGTATGTATGCCAAAGTAACAATAGCTGTGGATTCAAACAAATATTCTATGTGCCACAACACTTCTTTTTATACCAAGCAATACTTTATGATTTACTGCACTTGCACATAAGATAAAAATCTAGAAAGGTACCATTGAGGGGCACTTCAACAAGTCAATACCTTTGTTTTGTAGTAATAAAGTGAAGAACTTTGTCAATTTCAAGATACAGCACTAATAGTTTGGCAGGGTCAATGATAGACATTGACCTTTGGAAAAGTCAATATAAACAAAGTGACACATGTACCTTTGTTTTGGCTTTACTTTTTCTTCTTTATTTGCGACTTTTTGTGGTGCATGTGCACTTTTGCAGCTTCATTTGCCCCTAACATAATCTCCATTTAAAGTTCGCAATTTTTCTCAAAACTTTCTGCAGTGTTCCCTGGATTATCAAAAGACTCCTGATGTGACAGGTGCTACTTTTTTAAGTCGCCAAAAATTTGGGAACAATCCACCCTTGCCCCCAACCCTGCATAGTTTATAGCCGTTTGGGACTTTTGGAGACAAATTGTATTAAAAAAAAAAAGGCAATGTTTGGCATGGTATGGCATGGCCCAAAAAACCCAATCTATGAAATTATAAACAGGGTTAATTCCGGTGATAAACCCTGTAATGCAAAAGAATGTAAATGCAAATGTCTGAATAACCACTTTTTCATCAATGCACAACATATAGAAATTTGAATTAACAGTGCTCAAAAGGCTGTACAGTCGCAGAAATGGTAGCAATTGAATCATCAGTTCAAACAGCAAAAAAAATTACACCCTACAGAGCTTCGTACCCCATAGTATGAAAAATTTATTGGAGTCAGAATATGGAAAAACAACAAAAAATGTGTATAAAGATAAAACATTTTTTAAATGTATCTAAACAAAATAAAATCTATATAAATGTGGTATCTCTGTGATCCATAATTTGGAGAGCACAGTGAAAGCCATAAAAACAGAGCCCACCAATAAATGCAGCAAATGCATTTTTTTAATTTTTTTTACATTTTTGCACTTTTGTAATTTTTTTTCTAGCTTTCCAGTACATTGTATAGAATATTAAATATTTAAAAACACAGAAAAACTAGCCCTTATTCATGTCTGTACATTGGATTACAAAAAAGTTCCAGCCTTGGAAAGGAGGGGAGCATAAATAAAGAGAAACGCAAAATGGAAAAAGGAGATTGGCAGCAAGAGGTTTATAATTAGGGAATGCGGTATACAGTATGCATATGTGTTCATCCTTCTACATTGTACACATTGTCTTTAATTTAAGCCAGCTGCAAGTTTCTTGGGGTACACTACTACCAGCTTTACACATCTAGAGGCTGCAATTGTTGCCCATTCCTCTTTGAAAATGAGCTTTAGCTGTAATCTAATTCCTCTAGAACAGCTGGGTCCGTTCTCATGCCTACCTCTGTCTGTGTAAAGTTTATACAGGCCGCAGCCAGGACCTGGAATGGTTGCACAATATGGTTCTGCTGTTACCACTGAGCAGCTCTATACATACAAAAGTATTTAGTAAGCCACCAATTGTGCAAGTTCTCCCACCTAAAAAGATAACAGAGGCCGGTAATTGACATCATAGGTAGACCTCAACTATGAGAGACAAAATGTGAAAACAAATCCAAATCAGACCCTGATTTTTAAATAATTTATTTGCAAATTCTGGTGGAAAATAAGTATTTGGTCGATAAAAGTTAATCTCAATCTCACTTTGTCGGCAATGACAGCGGTCAAACGTTTTCTGTCTTCACAAGGTTAGAACACACTGTTGCTAGGATGTTGGACCATTCCTCCATGCAGAACACAAATTTTCAACACTCTCTATGGGGTTAAGATCTGGAGACTGGCTAGGCCACTACAGGACCTAGAAAAGCTTCTTAGGAAGTCCCTCCCTTGTTGCCCTGGTGGTGTGCTTGGGATCATTGTCAAGCTGAAAGACCCAGCCATGTTTCATCTTCAATGCTATTGCTGATGGATCTCACAATACGTGATGGATCTCATGTTACTGGCGGTAGCCTTTATTACCTTCGTCCCAGCTTTCTGCAGGTCATTCCCTAGGTCCCTCTGTGTGGTTCTGGGACTTTTGCTCACCGTTCTTGTGATTATTTTTACCCCACTGGAGAGATAATGTGTTCAGCCCCTTATTGAGGGAGATTATGAGTGGTCTTGTGTGTCTTCCATTTTCTAAATTTTGCTCCCACAGTTGATTTTTTTACACCAAGCTGCCTGTCTATTGCAGATTCAGTCTTCCCAGCCTGGCGCAGGTCTACAATTTTGTGTCTGGTGATATTTGACAGTTCTTTGGTCTTCACCATAGTGGAGTTTGGAGTGTGACTGTTTGAGGTGTCAGGTGTCTTTTATACTGATAACAAGTTCAAAGAGGAGCCATTACTACAGGTAATGAGTGGAGGACAGTGGATCCTCTTACAGAAGAAGTTAGAGATCTGTGAGAACCAGTAGTTTTGCTTGTTCGTAGGTGACCAAACACTTATTCTCCACCATAATTTGCAAAAAGACTTTCTGGATTTGTTCTCACATTTTGTCTCGCATACTGTAGTTGAGGTCTACCTATGATGCCAATTACAGGCCTCATCTTTTCAAGTGGAAGAACTTGCACAATTGGTAGCTGTCTAAATACTTTTTTCCCCCGCTGTAAATATAGCTTCTTTCTTGCCACCCAGGACCTCTGTTAAAAAGCCCAGACAGCCACTTGAAATCTACCTAAAATCTATTTAAAAGCTACTAAAAAGACAATTAGTTTTGTACACTTATGGAGGATTCTTGGTTTTACAGTGTTAGAACAGTACCAAGAGCACCATTATTTACATGCCAATATAGAAAAATATGAGTAATATTTTCTAATTCTGGTAGCGCTGAAAAACTCTGCATTTTAAGTGTACTAGTGACAGCTAGTGGCCAATATATGTAATGCAGATATTCAATTTTACAGGCAGACATTACTTTCACACTTATCTTACATTGACATTAAATCAAAGCCTTTTTGCCCCACACAATTTTTCAGAAATTTGCAACTTCTGTTCACATTTCATGGTGTGAATATATTGTAAACCATTAAAAAAAGCAAATAAAAATAAAGCAGGCACCCAGCATTTCATAGATGTAGGTAGTTCCTTTGGTCACATGCATAATTACAACAAAAAGGGATTACAACTCTTGAAAGGAAAGCCACTGCCATGAAAAGAGCAACTGTCACCCCCAAAAAGACCCCCTCCAAATATGCCTCCCATATTCCTCTCCCAAGCCCCTTTCTATATCTGCCAATTTTTTTTTTTTAATTTATGTTGGGAAAGTTGGTTGTAAGGATCCACGTATCCTCTGCACTTGAAGTCAGCTTTATTCATTAGGGGGCCAGCCGACACTCCCCCACCATGCCCCTGTCAGCAGAGAAGCTTGCAGCAATCGCATAATTGCTGCCGGCCTACCGCGATGCGGGCACGCCGCACTGACAACAACAGCAATGTCCTTATTCACAGCACCGGCCACGCCGCACTGACAGCGGCTGCGGCGTTCTTATTCATAGCGCCGCTATCGCCATATCGCGCAGGGCCGGCAGCAACTACACATATGCAATGCTGTCCGCTTCTCCTACAGGTCCCCATGACAGTGGCATGGTGTGGGAGTGTCGGCTGGCCCCCTCATGAATAAAGCCGACTTCAAGCGCAGAGGATATGAGGATTCGACCTCTTATTTGGTAAGAGATCGGATCTGTTACAACAAACTTTCCCAACATAAATTTTTAAAAAATTGGCAGATATAGAAAGGGGCTGGGGAGAGGGTAATGGGGACATATTTGGTGGAGGTCTTTTGGGTGTGACAGGTCCTTTTTAAGCAGCTATGGACACTTATGAAAACATAATTCCAGAAACCCTTTATAAACAGCTCTCTAATGTGTGCAATTTTGCATGGTCAGATTTTGTTAAAGAGAGTATAACACTAGCCCCACTGCCTACACTGAGAGACTTCACTGTAATAGTATGGAGCCATAGATTAGTTTTAAGCCGGGCAGAGAGGTACTGTACAAAGATCTGCCAGCCAGGCTGGTTTTTGTATTCGACATTATGTCCCACATTTTTCAATGCGCCAGTTTTCGGTCTGCGTTTGCACATGTATTTATAAGCTGTCTGCACCAGTATTGTGTTGCGGCTGCTCTGTGTCCAACAAGACAGAAAAAAAAATGTGCGCCCTCGATGAATCTGGTGCTCTCTTAAAACTCCACAAGCAAACTGCGCATAGTACAGTTTGCACAACTTTTGAAAAATGTGGGTGGGCGTGCGCTAGCAGTCTGAGCTGTGGGGATTCCCTTCATTGTAATCGCTTCTGCCTCAGGCCCCACACCTCGCTCTCTGGTCTGGAAGATGAGCTGCTGCAATGCAGCCAAGCCACTATCCAATGTACATAGTCATCTGCTTCTGTCTCCTTAGGGTGGTGTCACATGTGGCGTCTTGTAGTCCGTTTCTAGTCATGCGTTTTCAGTCCGTTACAAAACACATGCAGTTTTTGAAAACACATCCGTTTTTGTCTGGTTTTCCCAATTATCTTAATTAAAAACTGACAAAAACGGATGCATTTTTTAAAAACACATGCATTTTTAAAACGCAGTCGCTTTTTAACGGATTGAAAACGCATGACTAAAAACAAGTTCAAAATGCCACGTATGACACCACCCTGAGGCTGTGTTAACACGTGGCATTCTGAAGTGGAGATTTGCTTAAGTGCATTGCAGTTAAAATTAGTATTTAAGGTAAGTTAACATTGCTTTTTGTTAACAGTGATAAAATTAGGCAAGTCTTCTCTTCTTAGCTGTTGTATTACGTTTCAAAACGCAATGTAACAGCCATGAGTAAATGCAGCCTAAGGGTGGTGGCACACGTTTTGAACCCGTTTTTAGGCCATTTTTAAGCAGTCCGTTAAAAACCGCATGTGTTTTTTGAAAACACATCCGTTTTCGACCGGTTTTCCCAATTATTTTAAGATAATTGGAAAACATACAAAAACGGTCAAAAAAACGCATGCGTTTTGTCAAGGAGTTCTTAAAAACAGCCTAACAACTTGTTCAAAATGCCATGTTTGCCACCACCTTAAGGGGTTTATGTAATAAGCTGTAATTGTAGCCCAGTGTTGAACTTACTTTGATCTCTCATTAATGAACAACTCAAACCAAGAATAAGCTGAATGAGGACTTGCATCCCCACTGTTTGATTTAGAAAACATGAGTGTCAAAGCAGATCTGTATCTTGGGGGGGCTGCAAACATATCCAGTTAGTGTATGAGTGATAGGTTGCACTCCTTTAGACAAAATTTTAGCCACAGTTTTTAGATAAGATTGTCTCACCGGTATACTCCAAACCTGAAGACCATCTGAGTATCCAATCATCAAAAGCAAAGGGGGATCATTGCCAGTACTGTGCATTTCAAGAAACTCCATATTCATGTATGTATCTGAAATCGAAAAATAGGCAACCAAAATATCAATTTATACAAATTGTAAGAAGTCTGAAATGACTACACATTACAAATTATTATGCAAATTGGATTTCAGCATCATAGGGATTAATTTTGTTTTGTTTTTCAATGAAACTCATGGATGGTATTGTGCCTCAGGTCTCTTTGGATTACTGAAATCAATCTCAGATACCTGTGATATTTAGTTATCACAGCAGGTCACATGGGAAAGAAAAACGATCTCTCTGCTGCCGAAAAGCGTCAAATGCAATGTTTTGAACACGGTATGAAAACATTAGATATTTCACGAAAACTTAAGCGTGATCATCAATTTGTTGCGGTTTCAGAGCACAGACGAGTGTGTGCAGATAATGGTAGAATAAGGAAGGTTTCTGCCAAGCAAATTCATCGGATTAAGAGAGCAGCTGCTAAAATGCCATTACAAACCACCAAATAGAACTTTTAAGTTGCTGGTGCCCCTGGAATTCCACAAACCTCAGGTTGTAGGATTCTTCAAAGCCTTGCTGTGGTGCATAAACCTACTGTATGGCCACCCCTAACCAGTCAACAGCAGAAACAGTTGCAGTGGGCCCAGACACACAAGATAATTACATACACTAATTCTCAGTCTTGTTAACTGATAAGTGATGGTCCATATAGATGGAGTAGTGAATGGTTGGTGGATGGCCACCATGTCCCAACAAGGCTGCTACCTCAGCAAGGGGATGGCAGAGTCATGTTTTGGGCTGGAATCATGGTGAGCTGCTAAGCCTCTTGAAGGTGTGAAATGACTTGGGCGAGGTTTATAGAGTTTCAAAGTTACCACTTTTTTCCATGGTACAAAAAGAAGAATCGTGCCTTCCGGAGCATTGGCTGCTATGGGCATAAAAGGAGAGAATCTCATGGTGTGGCCACCATCTACCCCTGACCCCAACCCTATAGAGAACTTTTGGAGTATAATCAAGCAAATGATCTATGATGGTGGGAGGCAGTTCACGTCAAAACAGCAGCTCTGGGAGGCTATTCTGACTTCATGCAAAGAAAATCAAGCAGAACCTCTCAAAAAACTAACAACTTCAATGGATGCAAGAATTGTGAAGGTGAAGGGTCCTATGTTACGTGTGCCTTTTAGGATGTTTTGGAATAAAATAGCTTTTCATTTCAGTGAATATGGCCTCCAAATGCTGCAAATTCAACAACTTACCATCTTCAGTTGTTTACAACCAATAAAATGTTTGGAAACTCTGCTGTGCATAATAATTTGGAACTGTGCATTTTACATTTTTTTTCACTTTGAAGAATATACTGTTATCATTGGGAGGTTTCTTCATTAAAATTCAATATATAAATGGGTGATGACTTTTATTATCCCGACTGTCATTTGCATCGACCATTTAGGAAAAGTATAGCATACATTTACAAAGAGGTCAAAGCCTCTTAGTAAGAAAGGTGTTAAAAACGGCAGTCTTAATGAATTCCTCCAAATGTGTCACCTCTCTTTAGTAAATTTCTTAATACCTTCTCCATGTACATGAGGGTCATGTCTTACTAAATCAGATTACAGTAAAAAATAAATTACTGGAGGCATTGCACTATTTATATCTATTTATGTAGGGCTTGGGATTACAGTGATCATTTTAAAAAATACACCAATAAATACTAAAAAAAGGTTATAATCCAGTGGCTGGAATCATGTGATGACAAGAGATGAGTGAATGTGATGGTTGGGTTTGGCATACGTGTTTGGCTGCCTGACACGGACAGACTGCCGAATTGGCATCCTATCTGGCAAATTGACACATCTAACAACTAGTTATGGCTATGATTGGCATGGGGGTGTTTGGCAAATTGACGCCCGTAGCCATGGATATATCTGCCAATATGTCCCGGTCAGGCAGCCGAACCTGAACGCCAAATCCGACCAGATCCACTTATCTCTTGTTATTACTACGAATATACTAATTGACTTACCATTCAAATCAGAATTTTCAAATCGGACCCAAACTATTTTCTCTTTTTCTTCTGTTGTGGGTGATCCACTATATGCCTTATAAAATAGGAAGAAAGAGTGCAATAACTATAGGTGCGATATAACCTCTAACCACATCAAATCTTTTCTTTATCTGCTAATATTTTCATTGACACACTGCAGAAAAAGGCAGTGTACAGTTAGGGCAGCGCTACAAGACAATGAAAAATACCTTTTAATGGATCAGTGCCCATAGCCATTATTTTAATGGACCATGCAACCACTCCATTGATCAGTAGAAGAAGTCCTAGTCAGCATCAGTTTAGTCTATGAGTGATTCGTAAAAAGTGGTTCTAATAGGCCATGAAAAATAGAGAATATATCCATTTTGACCAATTTTTGCCTCCTCCATGTGATGGTAGCCTTAATGCCGAACCACCTGTGAATTATTTTCTAACTTTTTAATGGGAATTAAAAGAAAATCCATTAAAGAAAATCTACCATTTGTTTTTATGCAGTATGAACCAAACATACCTTGAAAATGCTGTAGCTACACTGATGCATTTAATCCCTGAACTGTACCGAAGGCAGAGAAGAAACGATCACTGCAACAACATCAGCCCCTTTAGGCGGAACAAACCGGTATGCAGAATCCGAAAGGGAAGGAATAGGGAGAGGAAGATAGAGAACCAGCCAGAAAAGTAAGAAAGTTTCCTGGCGCTGAACACTGAGCATATAACTACAAATGATAGATGCAATGTGGTTAATCTGGCTCCAGTGACACTTGATGATATGTGCTTATCAGCACTATAAAAAAGGTCTCAATTACAGTCTTCCAAGGAATTTTGACTTTGTACAGTTCCAGATAGATCTTTACAAATCAATTAGGTAATAATGTCTCGCTTCCTTTTCATGTTACCAAGCTATGCCGTAGTCAGTCGATATACTCTGTTATTGTTTTGTATTAAAATTAGAAAAACTTTACAAAAATAGCATTATGAAAACCCTTTGATAATATGACCTCTGGGAATGATCGTAGTACGACACGATTAGAGGGAGAGACACCCTGCATGATATATATAAAAAATTATATGATGTAGTTCCTTCAGAACATGCTAAATGATCCCCCCACAAAATATGATCAGGGGTAAATAACCTACAGGCACATTAGGTATGTGTCTATAGGCAACCGTAACATAATGGAGAATTTACATTGGAATTTAATCTAAAATCCAGTAATGAACACATGCACTAACCTGTGGAACAACATCTTGAAGAAATGTCACAACACTTTCCATGTATGACTGCTCCCTGCAGGACAAGAAAAATAAAGCACTATAAATACAAAGTAAGGCTACATTCACACTACTGTATGGAGGACGTATATACGGCCAACGTATATACGGCCAATATACGTCCTCCATAGACAGCAATGGGCGCACGGCGCCCTACGGGAGCAGCACGGTGCTGCACACATGCGCACCGTACCGCTCCGTACCCGGGAAAAAGATAGGACCTGTCCTTACTTTTCCCGTAATACGGCGCCGTGCGCCATGTATCTCTATGGAGAGGGGCGGGGGTGAGCTACCGTACCGTAGTGGGCAACGGCAGTGTGAATGTAGCCTAAAGAAGGAAAAATCACAGATAACTCACACAAAATAGGGTCAAAACATCAAAATATATTAACCCCTTGTTTTCAGCTTAGTGACCAGACTCGATTTTTCAAATCTGACATGTGTCACGATAATTGATTATAACTTCAGAATGGTTTAACATATCCAGGTGACACATTGTACTTCACGATAGTTGTAAAATTAATGTGATAAGTTTTGCATTTCATTCTGAAAAAAAAATGTAACTTTGGCAAAATTTCAGAAAAATGCTTCATTTTCAAAGTTTGAAATGTTCTGCTTTCCAGGCAGATAGTTATCTAGCTTTTTGGGTAGTTTAAGTAACATTTCAGTAATGTCCGCTTTATGTTGAAATTATATTTTATGCGTCCTCTCCTTTTTCTAGGATGCTATGAGGCTTAGAACTTTAGGTGCGATTTTTTGCAAAAACTCACATTTTGAGAGACAACTCAGCTTTCAAGTGACTTTGAAAGGCCTAAATAATACTAAAACCCCATAAATTACCCCACTATAGAAACTTCCCTCCTCAACGTATGTAAAACAACTTCTATTATGTCTATTAACCCTTTAAGTGTTTCACATGGGTTAAAACAATATGGACATGCAATTTTTTCGAATTTTTTGGAAAAAAAATTAAGGCCAAAAATGACTCCATTGACAAATTTTCAGGGGCATAACAAAAAGAGTTGTTCTTTCAGTTGTATCATATTAAGTAAAGTAACATTTTTTGATTACATTTTGGAACATTCCTTTGTGAGGGTATTTGATTAAAAAATTGTTTATTTAGGGAATTGTTTCGTTTTTCAACATTGTTTTAGATTTATTGTACAGATTGATACGGATGTGGTGATACCAAACATGTAATTTTTTTTTGTGTTTTGTGTTTTATAAACTTGATTTGGATTTTATAAGTAATTAGGCTGATTAGGGGACTTTTATTTTATGATTATAAAATGATTTTTACTTTTTCAAAATTTTCCAGACTTGGGCTTGAACTGTGCATGCTCAGTTACTTACAGCCGGGTCCTGCCAGGAGGCGGCACACGCCAGGCCCCGGGGCTGACACAGGATGGATCAGATATCTTGGGGGACTCTAACACGCCGCGGTCATGCTTGACAGTGGCATGTGAGGGGTTAAACACCCGGGATCTGAGGTTTTCTGATCCCGGGTGTTAGTGCCGGGTCTGGACTGTGATGTGACAGCCCGACACCGGCACCAGCGAGACCTGATGTACCACAATCTTCTTTTGATGCGCTGAAGTAGAGCGGCGGCTCGTCAGAAGAAGTACACTTACTGACCGTCGTAAAAAGCCGATAGGGCGGTCATTAAAGAGTTAAATATACAAGTTATCGCTTGTTCTCATTAATCCCGTTTCCCTGTCAAATAACTGCCTGTATAGGAACAGTTTTCCCCAAATGGACACTGATGCTAGAAAAGATCCCACAGTAGTTGCATATTTGTTCATTTCTGGTATGCGGCACCCCAGTATTGAAAGTGGAGATCATTTTCTGAAATTTTTTCCCCTTTGAAACTTGTGAAAAACTAATATTCTTACGTGACAGCTTGAGGACGAACCATCACTCCTCCCGTACAACGACTTGGGCGCCGTGGAGATTCTGTCGTCATGTTCGAATAGTGATTACTTTAGCTCTGAAATAGAATAAAGTATGCTGATAAGACTGAATGTTCATTGAACAACGCTTGCATGATAAATATGCATTCTTTAATTTCACACAAGTAAAAAAGTAACCTATGGTGTAGAACACACTCCTAATCCCAAATACATGAACACCTTTAACTTGCTTTTTAGATCATAATAACAATCCATCTATTGTCTGTAATCTTGAATGACTGGTCTGTATCCAGTAGAACTGATAACTAAATGACCTAAAAAAAAAAAAAACTTTCTCAGGATAAATATAAGGCTTGTGATATTAGATGTATAAAGTTTAATAATAAACTAATTTATAGATAGACAACATTTTTCAAATTTTGGTTCAGAGCATTTCGACAATTAAAAAAATAATAATAAAAAACTTCAGATATAGTTGAAGTTCAGACTCTCAGCTTTAATTCAGGTTGAACAAAATGATTGCATGAAAATGTGAGGAGCGAAAGCATTTTTTAAAAACACAATCCCTTCATTTCAGGGTCTCATAAGTAATTGGACAAATTAAATAATACTTGGTTGAAAACGCTCTGTTGCCATTGGCAGCCTGAAGTCATGAACTCATGGTCATAACGCTGTGTTTCCTCCTTTTAATGCTCTGCCAGACCTTTACTGCAGCAGGTTTCAGTTGCTGTTTGTTTGTGGCCTTTCTGTTTGAAGTTTAGTCTTTAACAAAGTAAAATGCATGCTCAACTGATCGGGAGACTAACTCGGCCATTCAGGAACATTCCACTTCTTTGGATATGAAAAACAGTAGAATGGCACTCACCCAAAAAACTTCTTATTTCATTCCGGTTTATTGAGGTATACTCACAAGAAGGTTAACATTTCAAAAGGAAACACATGACGTGGGGAGGGATGGACGTAGGGACTCACAAAAACAACAAGGTGACAGCTGTTTCGCGCCGCAGCGCTTCGTCTGACTTGCCTGTTCAAACAATTGTAGGCATATGGCCTTTTAAACCTCCCGGGGGCCCGCCCCCCATCTACTGAAGGCATCCTATTGGTGCTCATGGAACCGTGTGGTTCCTATGTATAATAACATAAAAGTGGCCTAAAAGCGTCTTGTGGAAAAGAGTGGAGTGGGAGTGTGTGCGGAGTTGTGTGCAGTGTGAGTGTGTGCTCTGCTGTGAGTGGGGAGTGTGTGCGGTGTTGTGTTGTGTGCCGTGAGTGTGTGCTGTGAGTGTGTGTGTTGTGTGAGTGTGCTATGTGTATTACCGAAATTTTACTCCTCCTCGGGTAAAAATACCCCTCAAAAATGGTGAGAGGAGTATTTTTACCTTTCTGGAAAAATGTTAGTGCGACCTCTGAATGTACATGTACTATACAGAATGTTGTATACAATGTGTATGTACTATGGGGAGATATCACTTCTTTTATGACAGTTTTCTAGTGAAGAAACTGTGAAATAATGGCAAATTCTTGCGCACTATAAGGATTTGCGATTATTATGCGACTTTGCCACGCCATGTGGGTGTAGAGGGGGCATGGCTACCAGCGGAGTAGGCAAGCATTGGGCATTCTTGCCCTATGTCTAAATAGTTTTCAAAAACCTGCAAACTTTTGTTTGCAGTTTTTTATGCAGAAGTACAGATTTTTTTTGCTGATGTGTGTGCATACATACAGTATGATTAGCATAATTCAAAAAGTTTGTTTTTGAAGGAAGAAAGCCATGATTAACAATTTTTAGCCAAAAAAAGTCACCTAATCAACCAACTACAAAAACCGAAGTGCATAAGAAAAAAACTTCCATGGAAAGAAGGCTTGCTCCTTAGGAAATATTTCTAAATGGACATATATAAAAGGGCACTTTCAGCAGTCACAGCCAACCAACTTGTACAATTTTAATATAAAGGCAGATGCATATTTTCAGAATTAGGATTGGAGTGCACCCTTACCAATAGGGTGGTGTCAACTGTAACTTCAATAGAGAGCGCAGACTTTACATCTGGAACTACTGGTTGTATTTGGAAAATGTCAGAGGTACACATTCTGAGACTACTGGGAAAAGGAGAAAGGCGTCAATGAGGCTAAAAGGGAATAAAGGGTAACCAACCTACCTAGCATATACAGTATTCATGAATAGTGTCACCAGGGCCGATTCTAGACAAAGTGGGGCCCTGGGCAAAACTAAAAGTGGGTCCCCAAAATAAAACTATTTTATGACCAGTCACAGTCAGTAAGAGGCTCCCTTTAGTATGGTAAAACAATCTGTAATATGGGAGAATTTTATAGGTGATAAACAGATGATAGGGAGATGATAGGCAGCACGGTGGCTCAGTGGTTAGCACTACAGCCTTGCAGCGCTGGTCAACATCTGAAAAGAGTTTGTATGTTCTCTCTGTGTTTATGTGGGTTTCCTCTGGGTCCACCAGTTTCCTCCCACACTTCAAAACTTACTGGTAGGTTGAATAGATTGTGAGTCCCATTGGGGACAGGGACTGATGTGACAAGCTCTGTGTAGTGCTGTGTAATCTGTGTGAGCTATATAAATAAAGGAATTATTAATTATAATTAATAATTACTAATTATAATTATTATGATAGAAAATAAATATGAAAGATGATACAGATTTCTAGATGCAGAGCTATAAAGTAGATTGTATATACAGTAGATAGAAGAGAGATAGAAGATTGATTCATAAATAGAGAAAAAGCAAGATATATAAATGGTCAGATTATATGAGATAGATAACTAGACAGATAGATGATAAGAATCTTCACCCGGGAATTCAACCAAGGGGTATTAACCAGGGGTATTTCTTGATATTTTGTCTCGTTATTGAACAGAGCAATTTTTAGAATTTTGACGTTTAGAAATAAAATCGAAATTACAGCAAAAAGAATTAAAGTAGACCGCAGCAAACCCCATATTTTCTGAAAGCAGACACTTGCCCCATTTTCAAAATTGCATTAAAGAGCTTATAGACATAGGCACCTTCATGCAATTTTGATTCAAACTGAAACATTTTATAAAAAATACTTAAAATTTGACTTTGATGGCAAAAAATGTGCTCCAAACAGAAAATATTTACCTTCACGTCTCATAAAAAATGGCAAAAAATATTTACTCTTCATGTGTAGAGTTCACAAATGCCTCATATTGATATGTTCACATAAATAAATCAACATAATATCACTAAAACTTAAATAACTAGCTTTTCAGCTAAAAATTTTAAGACAGTCACAGCCTGCAAAATATATCAGTAAAACAGATTAAAATGTAAAGGCGCCATAAAACCTATAGAATTTTTAAAAAAGCAGACAACCAAGCGATGCATTTGGCAATTAACATTTGACCACCCTCATGTAGCTTTGTGACTATTAAACTAATTATTAAACAAAAAGTGCATTGTAAATGCCTTGATAACGTACGTTTTTACATACAACTCACATCGCAGTGGAGATTTAGACACAAATAGGGATTTAAAAATAATAACACAAAGTGAGCAGATTTATATATACCACAATACACAACATCAAGAATTTACACTCCCAAAAATGTGTAAACAAAAACCGTGACATATGTGGTTGCTATCCACAAATGTGTTTAAAAATATATCACACACAAAATAAAGCTATTTTGTCAAAATCTAATTTTTCCAGAAATCATCATGTAAACAATAATAACTTAAATTCATACATACCACCACCTTCATGCAACTTTGCAGCAAACAGCAATAAAATGCAAAAATTGCATGAAAATTCTAAATTTCCTCTAAAATATGTACAAATCCAGAATACTTATATAAAGAAAATATACTTTCCTAAAACAGCAAGATGTGAGGAGATCATACAGACCCCACATGTGTATATTCACCAAAATATGCAGCAAAGGGAACGTTAAACCCACAGGGAACACCAAATTTTAGCAGAAAATTGCACTGAGCCTCAAACAGATCTATTATTGTATGTTCCCTTACACAATGGTAACCCAAATAAATAACTATATATCCATACACCAAGCTAATGAGATAATAAAAGTCACCTTTAGATGTGCGCCATTGTATTAGCCGCACAATAACAGAACCCTTCGCGCTTCATAAGAATTTGGGTGAGAACGCCATAACATGGGTGTAAATAATGGAGGATGGTGTGAAATAAAAACTTCATTCCAGAACATGTGTGTGATTTTGATGTTACATATAACTTTATAGACATGTTCTGGGTTGCGGTGTTAGTATGTAGCGACATTAGGGCTTATTCACATGGCCGTCTGCGGGGACGTACATGCGGCCGCATGTATGTCCCCATAGACGACAATAGCGGCGCGGTGCAGATACGGGCCGCACACCGCAAAAAGATAGAGCATGCTCTATCTTTGGGCGTGTGTGCGGCCGTGCGCCGCTATTCTCTATGGAGTGCGGAGGGGTCACCTCCTCCTCCTCTCCAGCACACGGCGGTATGCCCGCACGAAGAGGCGTAGAGGATCGAATGTTCATCGTATCAGTCAATTTTCGCAAAAAAATAAAAAAAAACCTATCACGAAATAAAAGGCAATAAGAGAGAAAATGTAGTAACATATAAAGTGAATATTTCCATTATCTGTGAGGTGCAGCAGCTCCGGTGTGCAGCAAATTCTCCCTGTAGCTGCCGGCTAAGAATCTGGAGGGGGGGCACTTCAGGGGGCTGTATCTCTGGCTCTGTGACACATAGAACCTCACTTTTTTCCTATGAAAGAAGAGAGTCTCCTCTTTTATATTAATCTAAATTTGTGTTTCAAAGTGTCAGGAAAACAGAGATATTAACTGTTAAAATGCTATCGGGAGTGATTTTTATATATAAAAATGTCAACTGATATTCTCAATTTAAACCTGAATATCTCCGGATCCAAGGCACCTAGAACACAATTCTAGATTAATTTGAAAGACGACATTATCCTCTTTAAGGGGGCCCTGGGCAATTGACCACTTTGCCTACCCATAGCGCCAGCCCTGAGTGTCACGAGGTTCTGTAAAAGCAATTGGTAATGGACAGTGAGGATCACTTGACCCTCATTCTGCTGACATTTTATGGACAGAAATGGCAGTTAATGAGGTAAAATATATTTCTTGACACAGGAGCTTAACTTTACATAGAAAATGGTGGAGAACATTGAATAGATGTATATGGTAGAACACCTAATATCCTACACTTGCACTTACAAAAACATCAGGTAAAGTGGACAACACCTATAAGCCAGAACAAGACTATAAAATCTTTCACCAACACCGTGATCTAATGTCATCTAAACAAAGGGCATATTCTCTTTTTAAATACCATATATACTTCAGTATAAGCCAAGGTTTTCAGAACAAAAAATGTGTGTCTGTTCGCGTCCCATTACTGACCTGGAGCTGAAGCAAGAAGAGAAGCTGCCCGGGGTGTCAGAATGGTAAGGTGAGCACACAGTTTAATTTTTTTTGTGCTGGGCAAACTGGAGGCTGGCTATATATTACACAGGGCTGGCTATATACTACAGGGGGCTGGCAAGCTATATATTACACGGAGCTGGTTATATACTACAGGGGCCTGGCTGGCTATATAATGGGAGGCTGTGACCAATGCATTTCCCACCCAAGGCTTATACTCGAGTCAACAGGTTTTCACAGATTTTGGTGGTAAAATTAGGTGCCCCGGCTTATACTCGGGTCAGCTTATACTTGAGTATATACGGTAGGACCTCTCATCATCTTTACCAACCCCATCCAGCAGCATCCTTAAAGGACATCTACCACCAGGAAGAAGGATGGCAAGACTAGCACACTGACATACTGGTGTGTGCCTCCTATGGCAGGATCTGTTCTTATTTTATATTCTTATTGTCCAGTTTTTTACAAAATAAAGGATTTTTAATATGCAAATGAGCCTAAGGAGCTTCAGACTCCATAGTTGTTAATGGAGCTTGGGGCCCCTAACACTCATTTGCATAATTTTTAAAGCCTTTTTTTTTCCTTAAAAACCAGGGCATAAGAGGATAAACGAAGAGCAGATCCTGCCAGAGGGAGCAGACACCAGTATGTCAGTGTGCTTGGTTTACAATCCTTCATCCGGTGGTAGACGTCCTTTAAATAGTCTCTGCTATTACTTATCAGTGTTATTATATTCAAATATCTACTGTCAGATGGATTCCACTTCTGACAGCTAGTTAGAGGTGGTTTGCAGCCAGATCTTGTTGCAGTGAGCTCTGCAGAGTTTTGTGGCAGATTACCTTTAAAAAAAGCATCAGAAAAGCGAGTGTGGGAGCTTGGTGGTGAGTGTGCATTGATCCGAAGTGTGTGCAGCATGCATCTCTGATCTGTCTCATCTTTCTATGTGTCAGTGTGCTAGTACAATGTCAGAAGCCAGCTGAAAGTGTATATACACCTTGTACCCTGATTATGTTACCATATTGTCACCCCACAGAACTAGATGGATTATAATGTGTCTGCTTAGTGAGCCCCGCCCACACCCTGGAATTTTGCACTGAGCAGCCAGAAGAGTGATAGGAGCTAAAACAGCAATAACACTGAGTAAAATTGTAAAGTAAATGGTTAAAATGATCTTTATTGTGTTTAAATCACTAGGGGATAGAAATGTGAGAATTTTCTTTCATGGGAAAATCCCTTTAACCCCTTCGCGGGCCGAGCCCTCTCCATAGCCGGTAAGTCTTTGCTGCATATTGCAGCAAATGCTTACCGGTAACACCCGCGATTGGTGCTAGTACTGATCGCGGGTGTTTTCTCCGCGATCGCCTCCGGCAATGCTGCCTAATTGTGCTAATTGCACATTGTAATGCATGGGGAGTAAACTCCACATATACTGCCATACTGTAGTATGGCAGTATATGATAGGATCGATCAGACTACCTAGGGTTAGAGTACCCTAGGGAGTCTGAAAAATAGTAAAAGTGCCTGTACAGTATATATCTAGTATTATATCTATATGCTGCTGTTTTATTTTTGTAGCCCCCTGTATACTATTTTTTTGCTGCTGTTACTCTTTAGTCTGGGCATTTTCTTATATTGCACACACATGCAATATTTTATGGGCAGGTGTGTACCTGAACCTGTTGAACCTGTTTCCGTGCGTTGCTGGTTAGCCAGTGCATGTGTAGTTTGTATTGCTACTCTCGGCAGCCGGTCCCGATCATGTAACCTTCTCACATGACATTGACACTTCCGTTTGTGCGCAGATCATGCTCTGACACGCCATTACTACTGGCAGCATCATTTCTGATGCAGGTAATTAATGATTTCTGGGCGCGTGTGGGGGACTATATATATACACAGGACATGCTCTAACCTTTGGGGACAATACACATGGGGTCCTCTTCGCCGTCCCTTTTTTCTGCTCATGCCTTCATTGCCTTTATTCTTGAGTGGATGCACTTTGGGTATTGTATCATCTGGCTTCACTATGTAGGCATGCGTTAGTTACTACTATATTCCATATATTGGTCATTGGCCTATATATGTGCTGACATCTTACTTTAACCCCTTCCCAACATGTGACGTAATAGTACGTCACATGTCGGGTCCCGGTACATGGAGAGGGCTCGCGGGCCGAGCCCTCTCCATAGCCGGTAAGTCTTTGCTGCATATTGCAGCAAAGACTTACCGGTAACACCCGCGATCGGTTTTACTGCTGATCGCCGCCGGCAAGGGTGCTGACGGCTTCAAAAAGATGGCGGCGGCCACGTGACGTCATCCGGAAGCGGCGATCCATCGCCACGGTAGCTTCGGGTCAACCCATGCATTACAATGTGCTATCAGCACATTGTAATGTATGAGTAGTGAAATCCCCATATACTGCCATACTATAGTATGGCAGTATATGATAGGATCGTACAGACAACCTAGGGTTAAAGTACCCTAGGGAGTCTGAAAAATAGTAAAAATAAAAATTAAAAAAAAGTTTGAAAAAAAATTATAATAAAAAAACCTAAAAATTCAAATCACCCCCTTTCCCTAGAACTGATATAAATATAAATAAACAGTAAAAATCATAAACACATTAGGTATCGTCACGTCCGAAAATGCCTGATCTAAGTATGATAACGTTTTTTACTGCGTTAAAAAATCGCGCCCAAAGTCGAAAATGGCACTTTTTTGCCATTTAAAAAAAAATTAAAAATTCTATAAAAAGTGATCAAAAGGTCGTACAGTCCTAAAAATGATAACATTGTAAACGTCATCAAAATCCACAAAAAACGGCACCACCCACAGCTCCATACACCAAAGTATGAAAAAGTTATTAGCGCCAGAAGATGGCAAAATCCCCCAACAAATTTTGTACAGGAGGTTTAAATTTTTTTAATTGTATGAAAACATTATAAAACCTATAAAAATTTGGTATCCCCGTAATCATACTGACCCAAAAAATAAAGTAGACATGTCATTTGGGGTGCACAGTGAAATCCGTAAAATCCAAGCCCACAAGAATACGGCGCAAATGCGTTTTTTTTTACCAATTTCAATGCATTCCCAGTACACGGCATGGAATATTAAATACCACCATTTTGAAGTGTAATTTGTTACACAGAAAATAAGCCATCTTACAGCTCTGTACATGGAAAAATAAAAAAGTTACAGATTTTTGAATGTGGGGAGTGAAAAATGAAAACGCAAAAACGAAAAAGGGCTGCAGCGGGAAGGGGTTAAAGTAATTGTTTAATTTTTGGTAGCAGAACTCTATAGGGGATTGTTAGGGCTATTTACTCTTTAGCCCTGGGCTGTATTTTACACCATTTGTTTTTATTTCTTTGTCTGGTGCATGATGTGTTTTGGATTATACTTAAATAAATTTGCTTGCAGTTGTCCTCTATGTGCATCTTGCTGCTCTTTTTGTTATTTTTGTATTGTGAGATCTGTGTGCCACTTCTGGTGTACAACTTCAATATCGAGATCATAGTAAGATTTTACAGTAAAGAAAAAAGGGAATGTTACAATGTTATATTCATATGAAGGTATTACTGGTTTTCTTACATACATCCTGATCAATAAACTGCTATGATGCAAACTATGCATCTGATGCATGCATGGTGGGGCAAGGTGTGCTGATCGATCCATTATCTTCATGAAGAGAAGTCAACTCAACCTGAGCAGATAGATTATTCACTCCTTTCCAGGAAATTATTTAATACATTTGGGGCACATTTACTTACCCGTCCGGAGGAGTTCGCAGAAAGTGCGATGTCCGACGATCATGCACTCTGCCGCTATTCACTAAGATCGTGCGCCCGATATCCTGCATGTGTTGCTTCCCTGCTCAGGTCCAACAGAGTTCACCTTCTTCTTCCTGGTGTATGTAAGTGCTTGATCTTGAGACACAATTTGAAAGATAAATCCCGCTCTCAGTCCGAATCAGTCAGATCATCAGACGGCACGCCCGCTATTTCTGCCGCATGAAAGCCAGCGCCACTGCGCCAAAATCCGATCACTTGTAACACTATCCCCAGTTACATATCTGTCGCAGCCGAGCAATACCGAAAAAGCATCAGGAAGCCCGGGGAAAGTGCGTCCGTGGACGCTTTCTCTCAAAATTGAAAAAAAACGTTCTTCCGGTTCCGGCGCGGTAATGTGAGGCAGCAGCTTCCAGAGCTCCCGCTCCCGGCCGACAGAAAACCCGCAAGGAAACCGGGGGCAAAAGCAGCGGGCACGCCACAGACATCGGGGCGGCACAGCCTTCGGCCCCCTTGTCCCCCGCAGCAAAAATCGCGGTAATCCCGCAACTCCCGTGACCGCGGGCACAGCGAGTCGAGGGTGCCGCGGCTCTGAGAAGAGAGGAGAGAGCACGGGGAGCAGCAGCTGCAACCTGTAACAGGTACCTGACGGTGGGCGAGAGGCGATACGCCGACAGCAGCAGGGAGAAAGTGACCACCGGCCTGTAGATCAGGAAGAGGAGCACAGGGAGTGCACGTGGCCAGGGGCCCAGACTGCTACATCAGCCTGCACGCGCCATCACAGACACCACGTGGCGAGCACATCACGGCGCTGAGAGACAGCAGGGAACTTGCCAGTGAGACTGGGTGACCAGGGACACAATTCCTTCAGTGGGAGAGTGCATCACAAGGAGAGGAGGTATTATATTAAGCTAACGCACGATACCAGCTAAAGCTGATCCAACTGCTGATTTACTCAAATTTTGAATACCTTCTGAAGCACGCCATATAACCTGCTACCCCCTAATCCATAATAGAGGTCCACAAAGTTTAATAACAAGTGCTTTCCAGCGCAGAGGGCGCACAACAGTGCATGGAGAGGTATCTACTTCGCAGCACGCAAAAGCCGAAAGAAAGCAATAAAAACCTCAAGAAAGGGGCAACAGCGTTGCAACCAGAAGAACTTAGTATGCAGTCGCAGGCACAAGATACCCCACAACCCCAAAACCCTACCAGGGCGGTTTCACCAATGCCAGACTTAGACGCCACACAACCATCAGACCTGAACGGACAGTACAAGGATCTCTCCAAAGATCTTTTTATACTTAGGTCTGTGACCAGGACAAGGGGGCATCCTCTACGCCTAGAGGAGAGGCGATTTTACCATCAACATAGACAAAGGTTCTTTACTGTACGAGCAGTGAGACTATGGAACTCTCGGCCGCAGGAGGTTGTTATGGCGGACTCTATGTACATGTTCAAGAGAGGCCTGGATGCCTTTCTGGAGAGAAAAAATATCACGGGTTATGGGGATAAAACATTTATTTACTTCTTAAAGGTTGGAAGCAGCCTGGCTCTACCCCTCTTATACTACAAATCCAGAAACAACACGGATTACTTCTTGAAATGCTTACTAAAAATTCTTAAATTTACTGTTTAGGGGTTTCCATTGCAATTGTATTGGAGGGTCTGTAAGTATCACACAGACCTGAAAATTATTCAAAATCACCCTCTGTGATAAATATGGCAGTAGTCTCAGGAGTTAAAGACTTAAAGGAGTTTCTGCAAACACCCAGGCACCAAATGTTTCAGGAGCTTCCCTCCATTTTGTTTGACAACAGACAAAGGGTCATAAAAATTCCAGACCAATATGTCCCAGGTTATGGACAGGTATGGAGTAATGGTCCATCTCAGCCCAAATATATTTTTGGAATTGGTATAGCCAGGGGATTGTATGGCTATGACTAAATAGCATTCTTGTACACAGTGATACAAATATCAGTGAATGGAACCATAGCAAATGGGTGAGGTTTGGCATCAATGTGATCCTGGAAAACAGAACCTAGACGCTATACCTTCCCCTTGAGAAGGTATAACTCCTCCAAGGTTCTGGACCTGATGCAAGGTAGGTGGGTCCCTACAGTGGGTGTGCAGGGGTATGTCTACAACAAATATATTCAGAGCAGCCTTGACGCCCAGTGTCTTTTCCGGGAAACCGCTTACCATCACAAGTGCAGGAAAGATCTTAAGGTGTGGACTATCCGTTACTATCCATACTGCATACTCATACTTGTAGTCCTACCCATGTACAGGCGGTCCCCTACTTAAGGACACCCGACTTACAGACAACCCATAGTTACAGACAGACCCCTCTGACCTCTGGTGAAGCTTTCTGGATGCTTTACTATAGTCCCAGATTGTAATAATCAGCTGTAAGGTGTCTGTAATGAAGCTTTATTGATAATCCTTGGTCCCATTACAGCAAAAAATGTTGAAACTCCAATTGTCACTGGGGCCAAATTTGTTTTGTCTGGATCTACAATTATAAAATATACAGTTTCGACTTACATACAAATTCAACTTAAGAACAAACCTCCGGACCCTATCTTGTACGTAACCCGGGGACTGCCTGTACTTTGTACTCTGCTAACTGTATATATATGTCTGTACTGTTTGTCTAGATCGCCTTTAAGGCATTTGAATATAAAATTTCAACTGTGCTGCTCTTTTATCCCGATCCACGAATCCCCACATCCGAGTCTCGCTTATATAAATGCCACTGGGTTGGTTCCTCACCCTATGTAATCCTGTTACCGACCGGGTTTATATTAAAGGAAAGCTGGTGGCGGCTGATTTGGTATGATAAGGTTCTGTTTGACTGAGGCTAGGTAAAGGGGTCTTTCAGCCATTCAGGATTGTGATTTATTATTGTGCCACATCCGGAGGTTGTGTGGACAACTCTAAATCCCTTCCTGCACCTTCCAGAACCCATGCGTTCTGGGATTGTCTATAAAAGGATAATTAATTGCCCTTGCGTAACCCATTATTGGTCCGAAACGTCACAGTTTTGTAACACCTTCTATAAGACAAAGCACTCTTTCCCTGAAAGCCCCTCCCTGTGCTCCTACGGCATTTTAGGACCACAAATGGCATAACTATGTGATGAATCAGCCCACATTTTTCCCTTAGATGAAGTTCAATGTATAAATAATGACCTGGATAAATTAACTAAGTCCAAAGTTAATACCAAATAAAGTATTATTGTAAAACATTATTACCGTAGTCATATTTGTAAAAAAGCCTGGACAGAAAGCAGAAAATCTGTGGTTGAAAGTAGTTAAAATGAATGGTGTTATCGCTTGCATAGGCCATACCAAAAAGATCCTGTAACCAAAAATAGTTGAATGAATGTAACAGTGGAGCTCATAAAAAAGTCATAGCCTCTTCAATGTTTGTATTTTGTTTGTATACTCAGAACACAACACGCGATTGCTCGAGTATAGTGAAGCTTTCAAGCAACGACACATTTTAATGAAGCATTTACAATGTAATCCTAACTAGGGTATACATACTAATGGACTACTAATGGAATACAACACAAACAATTTTATAAACAAACCCCTCTAAAACCAGGTCCATGTGGCCATCTCCTCTGACCCAATAGACTTTGCTGAATGTGAAAACATATAAATATGATCCCTCTGCCCCTCTTGGCAGCATAGTGGACAACAAAGCATCTCCAAACTCATACATATGTCAAGTCAAACATTACACAGCCAATTAGAATGTGGCCACTGAAGTGTCACTCACCGCTATTGGATGGGCATAATACTACTTAACATCAATAAAACCATCATAGTCAATGAACATACTGCCAGATGAGTGATATAATGCAGTGAGGGCTGCAAGTGAATCCAGTCCAAAACTCTGAAAACAGGTGACTGGAAGCTGTGCCAAACATTCTAGACGATATTTATAAAGTGCTGGGCAACTACAAGCATTAAAGCAGCCTTGTTCTTATTTAAGCTAAAATACAGCAACACATGGAACCTAATAAACACTTGTTTTCTTACCGCTTAATTGTAAAGTCTGGAACTACAAAATACATTCTTAGATCTCCTTTTTTGATTGCAATTCAGTCAGTAGCTGCAGCCTTCAAAAGCAGCATAGGGAGAATAACCCTGTGCTTTCACTCTAAGAAATACTACATGGATCAGCCACACAGGAACTATTCCCCCCATTAACCCACTTACTCTTTTTTCTCTTTTTTTCTTTAGTGTTTATTTTACATTAGAGAGGTTGATTTTCATCCAGACTAGACTTTTAAAAGTTATCAGGGCTTATTAAACCAAGAAGGATGTTGCCACTCCCTTGCAAGACATTAATTCACATGACTACTTTTTGTAATATTTTCCTATGCCAAAAATGCTGTTCCACTAGGTGTTAATTTGCACTTATTGTTAAACTCCTTTTACTTCCATAAAGAAAATTTGTAGTATGAAAAAAAAAAAAAATTTTCTTGGCACTCTTTGGGCCCCTTGGTACCAATTGAGCATCGTTCCAACGCCACAGCCTACCTGAGTATTGTTGCTGACCATGTCCATCCCTTTATGACCACAATGTACCCAACATCTGATGGCTACTTTCAGCAGGATAATGCGCCATGTCATAAAGCTGGAATCATCTCAGACTGGTTTCTAGAACATGACAATGAGTTCACTGTACTCAAATGGCCTCCACAGTCATCAGATCTCAATCCAATAGAGCATCTTTGGGATGTGGTGGAACGGGAGATTCGCATCATGAATGTGCAGCCGACAAATCTGCGGCAACTGTGTGATGCCATCATGTCTATATGGACCAAAATCTCTGAGGAATGCTTCCAGCACCTTGTTGAATCTATGCCACGAAGAATTGAGGCAGTTCTGAAGGCAAAAGGGGGTCCAACCCGTTACTAGCATGGTGTACCTAATAAAGTGGCCGGTGAGTGTATAAAGCCTGTAAATGTCCATTTACATTTTGATGTTGCATACATTCTACTCATAGAATGTAACATTATAAACTAATAGAACCTATAAATAAATTTGTATCCCAGCAATCACATCATAAGATACAATCATAAGACTTATCACATGCTTGTGCCCAGCGTCGGACTGGCCCACCGGAGTACCGGAGAATCCTCCTGTGGGCCCTGACGCCTGCCGGGTCCCGGTGCTCCGATGCCGTCGGGGCCCCGACTCTCCCATGTCGGCGCGGCTCCGGCGCTCCCATCCCGGCGTCCGGCGCCCGATGCCTGCTTCCTGCTCCTGTGCTTGCCGGCACCTGAGATGGCGCGTTCCTGTGGGGTCGGGGGTCTCTATACAGTCGCAGTACACAGCCATACATGGAGGTACAACCGCAGTACACGGCCATACATGGAGCTCAACCGCAAGTACCCGGCAACATGGAGCTTCAGCCGCAGTAGGTACACGGCCATACATGGAGCTTCAGCCGCAGCAGTACATGGGCCATACATGGAGCTTCGCACGCAGTACACGGCTATACAAGGTGCTACAGCCGCAGAGTACACGGCCCATAAAGGTGCTACAACAGCAGAATCACACGGCACATACAAGGTGCTACAGCCGCAGTACACGGCCATACAAGGTGCTACAGCCGCAGTACACAGCCATACATGGAGCAACATGCACAGTACACAGCCATACAAGGAGCTACATGCACAGTACACAGCCATACAAGGAGCTACATGCACAGTACACAGCCATACATGGATACATGGCACAGTACAAAGCCAACATGGAGCTACTGCCACAGTACACAGCACATAAGGCGACTACAGCCACAGTACACAGCCATAATGGTGTACACGAGCAGAGACACAGCCATACATGGAGCTACAGCCACAGTACACAGCCATACATGGAGCTACAGCCGCAGTACACAATCATACATGGAGCTACAGCAGCAGTACACAGCCATACATGGAGCTACAGCCGCAGTACACTGTAATATAATAAGATGTTTTCCCAGCGATGATTGGACACAGTTGGTGTGCATTCACACTGCCATTATGGGGACGCATATATGGCTGCAACTTTGGCTGAATGCTGCAGTTATGTATGGACCTCGATTCTAGCTCTGTATCTAATGTTTGATAGACCGTGATTTACACTTCAATTAGGAGTAGTCTGGTAGTCTTTCTTATTACATGAAGAGTGGGTCCCCCCCCCCCAAATTTTCTCTGGTGGGCCCAAGGTACACCAGTCCGACACTGTTTGTGCCAATGCATGATGTAAACTCCACCCCCTGCATTTGCCAAATATATTGAGAGGCCGTGGTCTCATAATATATTTGACGTGCGGCTACACTACTGGACAACTATAACCCCAGGTCCTGCCCGGCTTTGAATGGTGCTAAAACTGGCACTGGAAAGCACACAACTTTTTGCCTGACTTTGCACATTCTTTTTAGAGCAAACCGCTTGCCCATGTATTCATAAAGGAGCCGAGACACTCCTGTGTCGCAAGCAACACATTAGTATCATGGCTGCCCTATACCCAATGCAACACAAAACTCTGCACCGAAAGGAGTGTTCTGCGGCACAGTAGGGCCGTGCGGCATGCTGTATGTTAAAGGTGCACCAAAATAAAATTGGTGCACTCTGCAGAAGCAGTGCGATGGGGGTGACAGATTCATGAAGACCGTGGACCACAATTCATGAACCAGGCGCACCGTGCACAGGCAAACTGCACTTAGTGCAGATTGCACTATTTATGATAAATGTGGACCAATGTATCCTGTCTTGCTCCATTAACCCACAATACTTATAAAGGGCTATTTATTATTTTGGGCGCAGTGTGGTGCTGCAACCGTGCTATATTTTTCAGTGGAATGTACATTTCTGGCAAAAGGGATTAATGAATTGGCGCATGAACTTCATGGTCTTGCTTTTAGCTGCTTTAATTTTGCCCTAGAAAACAAATCTGAAAATAGATATGACGTAAAACTGGTGGATTCACCAAAATTTTGACCCCAAAAAAGAACAAGTTGTCAGTGTCAGTGCCGACACTTCATAAATTAAGGCACAAGAGGCACAGCAAGGGTAATAAAAAATTTCCGCCAGTTTTGTTTGAAAATCGATTATAAATGACCCCCATACCCATCTCAGTAGCCACTTTCTTCCACCTGTCTCAGATGGCTACTGAGTATACCATGTAACCTTAAGATGGTGCTTATATTTGTGAAATCTGAAAGGTTGATGGTAAATACCAAACTTGGTCAATAGATGTCTAGTCTAGTCTGAAGAACATGCTAAATTAAATAAACTGATACAATAAACTGGTGTGAAATACAGACACATTTTAACAGTATCAGTTGACCCGTTGACTTCTATGATAAAATCCTGACGGAAGGGATTACAAAAAAAGTACTGCAGCCACTGTCATTTTTTCTGTCGGAAAAATGGATGAATAACGGATTTAGAATGGATACGTTTACCTTTTTTTTTTTAAGCAGAAACCAAAACCGGAAATCCTGACGGTAGTGTGAATTTAGCCTTATTGCTGTTTTATAACTCAGTGTCAGGATAAAATCCCAGAGTGTGGGCAGGGAATCTCTAAGCAGACACTGCATGATTCCTCTGTGCTATGAGATGCTGTGTGCTTACAATTTGCTTAGATTATTAAAATTCGGGTTTATATACACTTTTATTTAGCTCTGAACATTCTATTAGCATCTGACAGATAGAAAAAGAGAGAATAATTCAGGGAATTAGATTCAGATTCAGCTATTCCTGATGTAGGTGGGCACTTCCTGGTTCTGACATCGGCTCACCCCACTGAAGCCAGAAGGTCACGTAATTGACCGATCTGAAGCATGTGATGAGTCACATGCTTGTGACATCACTGAAGGTACTTTGCATCACACCAATTACTTTCAAAAGATGCAGGACAGCTTGTTTGTAATTGGCTGACCTGAAGCATGTTATGACTCACACGCTTGTGACATCACTATTATTTTTGCTGAGTGCAGAGTTAGACAGAAGTTTTTATACTTTATTGTTGTAAGAATCTTGTCTTCATAGGAATACCCCCTTAAGGATGACTGGGATTGCAGGAACACTTCTTGCATTTACTGATTCTGTCTAGGGGTACCTCGGGGGAAGGTGCAGTATCCTTGTAGCCATTCATTAGTTCTGCCAACTGTGCACCTTAAGGACAGAAGTGCCAATGACACCAAAAGATATGTGCAGCCCATTGAAACTGACCCATACGTCGGTCTCATCCCACAGACTGCATAAGTAGTCCTTGCGTCATAGGCCGCGGTCACAGGTACCGCTAGGCGTCTGTCATAACGTGACGCTAGCGCACAGGGAGAGGTCCTCGGCTTGAACGGATTGATAAACCGATCGCATGCGTTTCTCGCATGCGTTTCTCGGCCATACAGAAATATGTTGCAAGAATTCCCTCTCTGCTGGCCAAACAGTACTTACAATTATAGCACTGCTTTTCGGGAATACTTGCATTATATTTCCCTGGAATTGGACCAACATACAGGTCCCTTTCTACCAGCTAAACACATTCGTCTGCAGCTACCCTTAATTTGAATGGAAGTTTGGAGGAAGAATACAGCTATAGGTTTAGATCCTGAGAAACAGACTGACTGGTTCCAGCAAAGAGGTGCTCATGCTTGTTACTCTGTTTAGTAACATTTAGTAACAGGTATGGAGAAGCTGCCACTAACATCTTCTATGCATTAATTCTTGGACTGACCCACCGGGGAGCATGCTAAATCCTAAGCAGTCCCCCAGCCCACACAACTTGAACAGCACAGTATATTCACTGCAATTGATAGAGATGGGCAGCTGCTATAATATGTTCCCTCCCTGGGCCTGCCTTTCAGACTGGTGATTGCCTTAGGTGTGTGAGCATGTATCCCATTGTACAGGAATAAGCGGCCTTCTTCAAGGTGAAAGCATTTGTTCTTTCAAAGCCCCAGATCTTCACAAAAGCAGGGGTAGATGTGTGTTGCATTGGTTGCTACAGACGATCCGGTTCTAGTATGTAGTATTCTAGATTGCCATTTTTATGACACCGCTGAAAATTAAAGAAATGATCAAAGCCAAGACACACAGGGCCACATTTTTTTATCAGTCCAGCATACAGAGTGAACCCGATTCATAAGCCACTCAGTTTAATGGGCTTGCGCCACAATTATGTCGGCTTTGTGTCAAAAGTACATAGTACAGTCGCGACACAATACTGGTGAAAACACTTCCTAAATACCTGTGCAAGCAGTTTACACATGTATTCATGTGTAATCTACGCCATAATACTGAAACAGATTGCCTGATAAATGTGGGCCACAGCGTGCGCCTTAATACCAACTTTTATTTTACCAGAAACATCCAGCCAAAGCCAAGGGTGTTTAATGAAGGTGCCAGCTATGTCTGGATGTTGGACAACAAAAATGTCCACTACAGCTCACAGTTTAGTGGCTCAGGCATTCGGCTCATACATAAATCCATGGCAATGTGTGTGAGCCCATTGAGATGCCACGTTGTCCACGTGCTATCCATTGAATTAACAGGTAGTGCACAGATAAAAACAATGAGGGACATTCATCAAAAGTCTCTGAGAGAAAATAATCAGAGCTCAGCTTTATTTTTATAAACTGCTCTGGGACAGTGAAAGATGAGCTCTGATTGGTTGCCATGGACACTTTTGATAAATCTCCCCCTTCGATTGTGTGCAGGGAGCCTTATGTTGAAGTTGGTGAAATTCTTGATCCACTTAATGATTTCATCAAACCGAGCTCCCCTAACTATAAACCGTGTAAGCCCCCTTCCACTAGGCTGTAGGCTAACCTGGACGGAACCTGGGCATAGCATATGGTCGTTTATAAGAGGGAGGAGGGGTGAGCGCTCCTCACCACTCCCCTCTCCATAGGAAGCCAAGTCGCAGTGCAGTGTCTCCGTCATGTAGTGACTGGCTGCTGTAGACGTTGATGCAGTCGCAAATTGTGCGGCCATATCACAGCCCCCATATGGTTGTGTGCATGCAGCCTATTTAGTGTGATTTTATGCCATTTCATCAAAAATAGTTAGGAAATAGGCAGTTCTGGGACACTTTCCCTGTGTCCCGCTCTTTTATACCTGGATGATTGACAGGTCATTGACAGGTCTCTGACAGGGGAGCAGAGAGAGGTCATGGGGGAGCCGAGCAGAGAGAGGTCATGGGGGAGCCGAGCAGAGAGAGGTCATGGGGGAGCCGAGCAGAGAGAGGTCATGGGGGAGCCGAGCAGGTCATCGGGGAGATTCCAGTGGAAATTTCTCCCTGTACCTGAATCCTATGAAAGCCAATACTGTCACCAAAGTTCCACCTGTGAGGGTACCCTCAGAAGCAGTCACAGAATGGCACAGTCACTGTATACTACTGTCACAACTCCACAGTATACACAACACATATACAAGCCCTGGGGTGGACTGTCAGTCCGAGGACTGGGCCCTCCATTATATCCTGGAATGTGTATACAAGTGGGCATGATGTTGGCATGTATGCTTAGCAGTGTAAGCATCCCCAGTTGTGGCAGCACAAGCGGCAGCAGCAGCGGTGCCCGTCTGGTGTGTATCACATCACAGCCACATGATGCCCTTTTGCCCTGACTTCAATGTTTACCTCACCCTCTCGTCAGCTGGCACCAGGAGTTGCTTCTCCAGGTCTTGTCACAGTCAATAGTAATCCAGTTGCAGCAGCAGATACAAAAATACGGCAACAAGGAAAGCGGAACAGCAGTAGCCGACCAATCGCTGATCAGCTTGCCCTCTATCGCCGGTGTCAATCACAGCCCGGTGACCAATTATAAAGAGCGGGGCGTCCCCGCCGCCCAGATGACGTAGAGTAACTTAGTGGTGACCATGCTGTTCACACACTGGCCGGGTCGCCTGGGACTGGAGCAGCTGAGGAGTCGGAAGTTCTGTGAGGATGTCAGCCGCCGCTGCTGCGCTCTCCTCGGTCCTTTGTTTACATCGCATTTTCTCGCGAGATGAGGTCTAGGGAGTGAGCACGTGTTATAAACACACAAGATGGCGGCGCACTGTCTCTTGTTGGCTCTTCTGTTATTATGTGTGTGTAAAGCTACATGAAGACCTGGCTGTGTACAGTGATACACAAGGGAGCGTCTCTTTCGGCCATAGTTGTTCGGTACCCGCTGCCTAACGTGAAGCTACGATGGAAGGCATATTTATTCATAATTCTGAACTTTGGCTGTAAAGAAGTATTGCAGTGCGCCACTGACAGGACAGAGGCGGAGCCGCACTCTCTTGCCTCGTCTCACAGATGGTGCAGAGCACGGGCAAGATCCAATGGTGCAATGGAATGCTCGTGTTATATATAGAGGGTAGCACCTGACACGCCACACCTGTGCACAATTATATACATATTATGTGGCACGCCGTATAGCATAATATGTATGTAACTGTGCACAATTATATACATATTATGTGGCACGCTGTATAGCATAATATGTATGTAACTGTGCACAATTATATACATATTATGTGTCACGCTGTATAGCATAATATGTATGTAACTGTGCACAATTATATACATATTATGTGGCACGCTGTATAGCATAATATGTATGTAACTGTGCACAGCTTTCACAGTAGACAGCGAAGTTGGCAGTTCAGGATAAAAATGTTGGGAGAGTGGCAAGTAGGACTAGGAAGTGGTCTACAGTACAGCTGAAAGTATTTCCCGCAACCATACAGAGGTTTGATATAATGGAAATACTATTACCTTGTACCTAGTGCTACTACATGTCATATATTGTGATCATATATAAGATGTGCTGGGGGCCAAGTAAAACCAGTATGTGGCATTATATGAGCACTGTATGGTGATAATAGTGGTATACAGGTCTACCTGGAGTTTTCTGCCCCATCCTAATGCTGAGACCTTTGCTATGCCTCTGCTTGTACCTGTTTTGTGGGCTAAACCACATCTGATTGTGGCTCACAATAACTGATGCCAATTGTCACAAAGACCAAAAAAGTTCTGGCTGGGATTACAATGATAAAATATACAGTTCCGACTTACATACAAACTCAACTTAAGAACAAACCTACAGACCCTATCTTGTATGTAACCCGGGGACTGCTTGTATTGGGTTACAAAGGGGATGGGGCCTCAAAGTGCAAACAGTTAACGCTGTTTACCAACGCAGCACTGGGCTATGGGGGTGGACCTCAGCCTATATCTATAAAAAAGCGCATGTGATTGGTAACCAGAACCCAGTGTCTTGCATTAAAAACGCAATTGGGCCCAGATGGCTTGGCCCCCACCACCCAGCGCTATGTGTGACTGTACTCTGAGTGTTCACTGCAGCAGTGAGCTGTGAAGAGACAAATGAAGGAAAAGAAAGTCTAAGGCCCAGGGTGGTGGGTGAGGTAAGGGTGTGTAACTATAATAAATACAAAAGAACTGGTCAGTTTAAAAGAAAAAAAAAAAAGTACCTATAGTGACTGGAGAACCCCTTTAATTGTCTGACTGTGTATTTGGAATCCCATTCATGATGCCATTCCTGGAAGGTTATATTCAAAGAACAGGACTAATGATTTCCAGTAGTCCACCCTCTGTTTATGTGACTAAGAAATTACTTTATCATTTTGCTTATATTCCTTAGGAACCGTTCTGTGTATACTTCCAGTGGGTATGTCTGACCTGGTAGTTTACTACTACTATTTGTGGGCCAAAGCAGGTAAAATTGTAGACTGTTACTAGTAATAAATAGAATATTAAGCTACCTATGGAACAGGTGACAGGTGAAATATTGCACACCCTACCTTGTCAATGAACTACTTCTAATCCTTTCTAGGGGTTCTTGCCTTTACAGATGGGATATAATGTAGCTTGCAAGAAATGTAATGGTCTTAAACCAAATAATATTACATTGTTGCACCCTCTCTGCAAAATGGGACTGAGCTGCATTACCAGGCAGCAGCAGAAATGTGTAGAGCAGTGTATATACAAAGGACACTGAGCCCCATTAGCCCTAACAGGACGCAGTGAAAAAAAAAATTGTCCAGTTTTAAAAGCCATAAGCCGTTTTTGCAGTTTATTTTAACCCCTTAAGGAATAGAGCTGAATGAGGGCATGTTTTCTGTATAACAAATTGTATAACAAAAAAAAAAAAAAATCAGAATGTGATAAAATTGTAGAAAAAATACATTGTACCATTTCCTTGTGGAACAGCTTTTACTGTGCACTCCAAATATTACATCTATTTTATTCTTTGGGGCAGTACTATCGTGGGAATTAAACATTTGTGTGCATTCTGACGCTAACATCTTTTCCATACTTTGGTGTACGGACCTGTTTATGGTGTAATTTTTTTTTGCATTTGACATTTGGGCATTATTTTTGTTATGCAGTTCACCCACAAGAATAAGTGTTTGTTTGATAGAATGGGACTTTTGGAATACTAGGGGGGGGGGGGGGGGGTTTTAAAAAAATGTTTCACTCTAAATAAGACCTAAAAGAACATCCTGTCTCGCAAAAAATAAGCCATTTAAACACATTTGTGAGGCGAACAAAAAAAGTTATGCATATGAAAAGCAGTGATGCTAAAATAAAACCTTTGCCAAATTACTTTTTATTCAGTAAAACTGGAAAAATAAAAAGTCTATATAAATGAGGTATTTTTGTTAAATCGTGGTACCCATAGATAAAATAATATACTATTTTATGTATGGTAAACCCCATAAAATCTTCATGAAAATGATGATTTTTCAGTTCCCCACCAAAAAATGAGTTGTTAATAAAACTCTCCAAAAACCAAATTGCCTTAGAGATTCCCCCAAATGACGTACCAGCAAAGTGATCTCATGTGGCAAAAGAAATAAGCCCTATAGGTCCACATTTAAAAAAAAAGAAAAAAAATTATAGCCTGTACCATGGGAATAGCAAATCTGATCTGGATGCGCCTCCTTACCTCTTATGCCCGGCGTGCGCCATACAGCAGGTTACCACCACATATAGGGGTATCTGTGTACTCGGGAGAAAAGTGGGTATCAAACTTTGTGGAGCCTATTCATTTATCTATTGTTAAATGTTTAATTTTCCACCCAACATGGGGTATTGTGAAAATATATGACAATTTGCCAAGAAATGCACCTCATTTTGTTTTAACCCCTATAAAACCGTTTTAAAGCGTAACAAAACTTCTTAAAAGTGGTTTTTAATAGTTTGAGGGTGTAGTTTCACAATGGGGGTAATTTACGAGTCTCACTATTATTTAGGCCTCTCAGTTTCAAGTACAAGTGAGCAGTCCATCTAAATACAGGTTTTGGTCGAGTTTACAAAAAATGCGAAAAATGATACCTAAATCTGAGCTCATAACATTCTAGTAAAATATGTGGAATCTTGAAATAAAACATGCCAAAAAAGCAAGACTTTGGGAATGTTAAGTTATGAAGTTATTGGGTGCTATAACGTCTGCTCAAAAGTAGAGCATTTTAGAAGTTGGGGAAAATTTAAGAATTTTTCCAAATTTTTGCCAAAATTGTTTTTTTTCATAACTAAACGCAAAAGATTTCATCCAAAAATTTTAAACCTAATGAAGTACAATGCGTTCCAAAGCTATAACACTTATAGTGGACAAGGACAGATTTGAAGAACTGGGGCCGCGTCCTTAAAGGGGTTGTAGGTCGTCTTTTGGGTGTGAAAAAGTTTTTTAAACAGCTTTTTACATTTTAATCCTTCTGGCATGGCATAACGGACTAAATATGGCGCCACGCGCCGCAGAAAAGAAAGACTGCAACCCCAGGAATCCCAGCTCCAACGGAGCTGTGTGGTGTGCGTGTGGCATGCACACACTAGCCTGATTGGCTGTTTAAGCATCTGACCTGTAAAAACAGTAGAGCGCGCACACACCCTCTCATGTGTGGATGAGTGAGCAGCCGCGGATCACAGACGCACTAGGCGCCATGCGCGACTGTCAGTAAGTCTCCTTGGCGTTCTTGGAGAGTAGGGAGTTCACAAATGCGGTATGGAATAAAACATTTGGTTATTACCCACAAAGGACCAGGAAGGAATTGTTTATAACATTAAAATTAGTGATAGTTTTGATTATGTAAGGGTAATGTTTAAGGGCAATGTTTTTGACCATTACAACCCTTTAAGGCAAAAGAGGATGGTCCAGTAGGGGTTAAAAGGTACAGAAGGGTTTAACTGCCCGGGATTCATGGGATTGAAAGGGCGCAGGTTTAAATAGCCATGACTGCAGAAAAATTGCAGAAGCTATGAATAATGTATTAATTACCGAAACGAGTTAAGCTTTGATGCTATTTTTATTCCATATGCTGTGTCATGCACCAATTTTTGTCATTTTTAATGGAATCCAAATAAAATTTGCTACGTTATATTTGTATATGTTGAAGTGCCCGCTATGTATAGTAGTGCAGGGTGTATGCAGCAGTGGTGAGTGTGTTCCTATTTCTGTTTGTATGGATGAAGCAGAGCTGTGTGTGCGTGCGTGCAACTGTATGGATGAATCAGAGCTGTGCGTGGCGTGCAACTGATGGATTGTGAAGCAGAGCTGGGTGTGCGTGCGTTGCAAATGTATGTCGATGGCATGGTGTGACGTGCGTGAACTGTATGGATGAAGCAGAGCTGTGTGCGTGCTGCTGCAAACTGTAGGATGAAGCAGAGCGTTGTGTGTGTGAGTGTGGCTGCAAACTGTATGGATGGAGACTGAGAGCTGTGTGTGCGTGTGTGGTGACAACTATATGGATGAGCAGAGCTGTGTGTGCGGACGTGTGTGGCAAATGTATGGATGAAGCAGAGACTGTGCGTGTGCACAGTATGGAGGGGGAAGACCAAGCGGGCTAGTGTCGTGAGTTGGTGTGTGCAAACTGTCAGGCTGAAGCAGAGCGGTGTGTGCGTGTGTGCAACTCTATGGATATGAAGCGAAAGCTGTTGTGGTGGGCTGGCAACTGGTAGGTGATGAAAAAGCGAGCTCTGTGTGTGCGTTCAGTGCAAACTGTATAGATGACGCAGAGCTGTTGTGTGAGTGTGAAATGTATAGATTGAAGACAGAGTTGTGCGTGCAAACGGTTGGACGAAGGCGCAGAGCTGTGCGTGGGCATGGAAACTGTATGGATATGAGCAGCAGCTGTGCGATCGCGTGCAACTGTAGGATGAAGCAGACGCTGTGTGTGCTGCAACTGTATGGAAATGAAGCAGAGAGTGTGTGTTGGTGCAATGTATGGAGAATAGCCGAGCGTGTGTTGCGTGCCAACTGTATGGGAGAAGCACAGCCTGGAGAACAGACGTTTGCATAAATGTTATCCTAGTTAAAGTTACTTTGTAATGCAATACTGTAGTATTGCAGTACTATGGTAGGAATGATCAGATCCAGGTAAAGTACCATGGGGATCTTAAGTAAAAAAATTAAAAGGTTAGGAAACCTAAACATTAAATCAGCCCCACCCCCTTTTCCGAGAACTGATCTAAAATAAAATCATAAACATGTTTGGTATTCAACCCACAAGAATAAGTGTTTGTTTGATAGAATGGGACTTTTGGAATACTTTGATACCTAACATGTTTATGATTTTATTTTTAGATCAGTTCTAGGAAAAGGGGGTGGGGCTGATTTAAATGTTTAGGTTTCCTAAACTTTTAATTTTTTTAACTTTAAGATTCCCCATGGTACTTTAACCCTTGGATCTGATCATTCCTACCATATACTGCAA
>CM033642.1:123475639-123535371 GCA_019512145.1 Engystomops pustulosus | reverse complement strand
ATGGTACTTTAACCCTTGGATCTGATCATTCCTACCATATACTGCAATACTACAGTATTGCATTATACAAAGAACTTGCTAGGGATAACAGTATGCCTCTGTTCTCCAGGCTCTGCTTCATCCATACAGTTGCACGCACGCACAGCTCTGCTGCATCCATACAGTTGCACGCACGCACAGCTCTGCTTCATCCATACAGTTGCACGCACACACAGCTCTGCTTCACCCATACAGTTGCACACGCACAGCTCTGCTTCATCCATACAGTTGCACGCACGCACGCACATATGAATAAGGTATAATTACCGAAACGCGTAAGCTTTGATGCTATTTTTTTCCATATGTTTTGTCTTGTACAATTTTTGTCATTTTTAATGGAATTAAAATAAAACTTGCAATATTTTACCTACAAACCGACTCCTGATGTCTGGCTGGAAACAGTTTTTCTTCACATTAAAATTTAAAGATGCTGCTGTATTTACAAAACGCATGCAATAAAATTGCATAAATGCATGCGTTTTGTTAACACAATGTTGACAGCAATGTAATTGGAAAATCTCTTCTCAGCCGTTCTGATGTGTTTGAAAACACTGTGTGAACACATCATACAAAGGTTGTGCACCACTTGTTTTTTACATGATGTAATGTTACTATAATTATCTCAACTTGCTATTTCAAGGGGTTTTCCCAAAACCTCTGAGTGTATATTAGATTGTTGGTGTGATACTGTGCCATTTGGAATGACAATGCGAGACCATCAAAACTTTACTTCTGTTTGTTAGTCTTCAAGAAAATAACATGTACAGAGATTGCAGGAATTGTTCAGTGATTTTATTTGAGATTTTGTACAAATACTCTTGTATACAATACCTGTTCTAACATCCTCTATTGCAGTGTAAAATAACTTAAATTCAGCTTGGATGTCTTAAAGTATATACAAAACAGGATTAAATGTCAAAGTCAATTTAAAAACCCCACAAATGAAAAGGTAAACTTATTAATCTACCAACCAGTGGCAATACAAATATGGAACAAAGACAACCAGTTTCTGTGCACATACCTGTATCAACATTTCCTTTATTTTATAGATGCTTTGTATATAATGAACTAAGGTTATATAGCATTTATCATATGTAATCAAAAGCTAGTTTCACATAATCTTTACTGTTGTCTAGTAAACCAGAGAGACACTCATAGCTCAAGATGCCATGAATGTGGTAATCTTATATTTGTTATCCATGGCCTCCTTTCTAAAAAATCAATTTTTAAAATTATACCTGATCTGAATTCAGTCTACTACACTGTCTTACCCTGGCCCCTGCTTCCTCAGTACTTGTGAGCAGGAAGTACTGAAAACATAGCCCATTTGGTTACTAATAGGTTAAAGGGAATGTGATTCTAGGTGAAGGTTATCAAGTAAAGTATTTATATTAAGTGCATGTACTTCACTGACATTATGAAATACCCTTATAGCCTAGCTGCAGTGCCTAGAGGGCAATAGTCCTACTACAGGCTCATTTGCTTTGCAGTAGCAACATGAACAGCTGCAGCTTAAGCAAAATGGTTATCCCATAATCATGTGAGAATAGGTGGGGCACAAGATAGTGTAGTAAGTAGCTGCCCATTCAGGAAACATTCTATGCAGCATGCCTCTGTACTGAATAGCATACAGAGCGAATTCCTAGCACATTTGTTGAACATATGAAATAGTGCCATGTACACATGGTCTTAAACTGTTGATTTTAATGTAAACATTTGCTGGTGTTTCATGTAAGATTAAGCAAAACACTAATAAAAGATGTACAACAGACAGTATTTGGATCATCTACAACTATTTTAGCAATCCCCTAATATGTGGGGGTTTTTTTTATCCACTACCTTGATTTATTCATGTAACAGCTTAAGTACAAAACAAATAAAGACAAAGCTTTGTTTTACATACAAATCACTGGGAAAAAAACTATTGGTTTAAAGTTCAATAATTTTGGCAACTTTTCCCATCTCCATATTCTGCACTAAAAGTATGGTTGTGTGATGAATTAATGTGCACCCTAATTGAGCCAAAAACATCATCAATACACTAGGATAGAGGACATTAGATAAAATTAGAAATAGATATAAAGTTAAAGGGGAGTTGTCAATGTCCTGTGGATAGAGCCTAACTTGTCACCAGATAAGTCCTTTAACTCCGAAGATATAATGAAATACATTTATTTACAGCATTATGCAAGTAATCCTAAAATGGTATATTTAAATATATAAAAATAAGTAAATTAGAAGTTTAAAACCTTAATCGTAGCACCATTCTGCAGGTTTAGCAGTCCATAAGCCTACAGCTGGAAGCAGACCACGTATTTCTTATTGTGCTGAATTAATTCATTGAAGTCTTGTGTGAAGTGCTGGTCAACAAATTACTGAAGGATACAAATTGTGTATTGCATAAAACGGAAAAGTAAGAAAATAAAAACAATATCTACTTAAATTAAGTCAACAGGCATAAAAACCAGACACATTTAACATACACATATACTTTTGCGGGTATGATGTAACAAGGGATGTCCAAGTTTCTTTTGTCCTCGAAGACTGCGTCTCATTATTACCCTGTCTGCACTCTTCCTCTTTGGGGTAACAGTGGTGCTCTCTGTAACCCCCCCACTTCTGGTAAAGGTCCTCCTTGGTTTTTTTACAGCAGGCCCGCTATTGGATTCTTCTAATGTCCGTTTTAGGGACAATTTTTCCATGTTAGTTTTTGGATTACTACTTCCTGGTGCCTTAGAACCTTTATCACCAACAGTTGAGGTCCCAGGATAATGACACACAGGGGAGATGCCTGAAGAACTACTGGCCCATTGAGAATTGCTGCTACTATCTTCCAGTTTTCCCGAATCCCCTATAGAAAGGGTTGAGGATGGAACAAGAGCTTTTGATTTTCCTGATTCAGAGCCCCATTTGTTACAACTATCAGAGAAGGCATTTCTGCGAACAAGAGTTGGGAGAGCTTCAGAAAGGGAGAGCCTCCACCATGGATCATCATCCAACATCTAGAAGAAATAACAATATTATTAAAGACTTACAAATGGATGCAATATTATATATAACTTATTGCTTTACCCAAACTTTCAACAAACTTTAAATTGTCATTATCAGTATTCGGGTGTGTTGTACGAGTTGTTATACTGTTCTAACCATTATGACTTCTAACCTTGTGACCCTTGCATAGAGCATCTCTGTAAATTTCTCTCCAAAGTGAGATTAGGAACATCTCTGAACTTTGTATTTATAAAATAGGTGGAGTCACCTATATTACTGCTCCATGCAAAGTTTATAGAAGAGTCCGTTCATGTTTTAGCATACAGTTTAGGCATACAGTTTTTTGCTGAAGAAATTCAAGCAAAAAAAAATGATTGTAAGAGGATACTTTATGGACACACAACTGCATTTGTCAATGCACCGCTGTGCACCAATGCAATGAATTGTGAACTACGCGGAGGCTGGTTTTTACAGACTGCCTGAGAATCATAGTTGTGAAACAAGAACACCGTACTGAGAACATAGTTACAGTTTGGCATCTTGAATTGTTAAAACACTGATGCGTCAAGTTCCATCCCAGTAGTGTTCTTCACATGAAATCCAGCCACTATGCAGTCATGGGAATTCGTTGACTGAGCTTGATGGTGTGTTTTAACCTTTACATTGGCTTTTCTGTATGCTATGATCTGTGTTAACCATAATGCACCAAGACAGTCCCATCTGGCTGCTGGGTCTATTTAATAACCTCTCACTATTTTCTCCTTCAAAGTCTAAGTGACTGGATCTATTAAAACCTTACTGCAATTAAGAATTCTCTAATCAGCAGTAGCTAGAGTAGTGTTTGGTGCTCCTATCTGTGAAGATTACATAGTTCAACAGGAAGTGATGCAATACACAAATTCATGTCATTTTTTTAAACCTTTAATCTGGGATTGTACAACTACCTTTTGTGCTATAATTTCTTGTGATTAGATACATGCCAAGGGTACAGTTTGCTAATATTAAGAGGCTAAAGAACCACAGAGCTCACAGCCGGGTGAGCTGACATCAGTGGGGGAGGAAGGAGCTGTACAGGAACACAAAGGTGGGGACTGAGGAATAATCAGGACACACAACTCCTACACATGTGCGTCAAAATGTGAAACTTAAAAAAAAAAAAAAAAAATCAGGTGATGCAACTCCACCCTTATACCACATGAGGTTGAAGGGGGAAAAAAAAAAAGTGTGTCCCACTGACTTGTACATAATGGGAGACAAAAAAATTAAACCTGTAGTGTTTTCAAGTACAAGTGGAAACATTTGAAAGCATTGCCTCTATCATCTTCATTGTCCCTCTACATGCCTGTAAACTTAAGCAATGAGGTCCTAAAGGTGTTTGCAAATGACCTGTGAGATGCCCAATGAGGCATTAGCATATTCAAGCTGTCCAGCTTATTCATAAGTGGCAGTCACAGCCACAACCCCCAGTGCTTGACTGACAGCCTGTATAATGATGTAATGGCTCCTCCATGTGCTTCCTGGTGTTGGAGGCCACGCCCCCTGCAGCCTGTGTATATGTATGAGATACTCCTATACACATGACTGACAACTTGTATAATGATGTAATGGCTCCTCCATGTGCTTCCTGGTACTGGTGGCCCCTGCAGCCTGTGTGCGTATTGGAGAGATACAACAGCTCCAAGCAGCCATGTTATAGCAGAACATGTGAGATACTTGTGTAGCTGATGTCTGTGTCTTACACATGTGTATTAGGAGGGAGATCATGTCAGCAGATAAAGCACAGACACAAGCAATGGTTTACTATACATTACACAAAGACATAAGCAGGGAGAGGGGAGGGGTGACATCACTGTCTCTCTCCATGTGCCTAGCCTCATATACATAATAAAGAAATGATTTTAAAATCATTAATGGATGAATTGACTAGGCTGGGATAGAATCCTTCTGAGCTGCTCCAACAAGTAGAATTGACAGAAATAGTGACAGATCGGATGACTGGTAATTTAAATATGCTTTAAAGGACACCAAACATATGCAAGAAGGGGCCTTATTGGCCACTATGGGGGATATTTAATCATACAACAGGGATTAAGTCCCTGCTGGATGCTCTGGCCGCCTGCTGTATTTGGCATGGCAGCAAACAGTTCTATGCCAGGTCTTGACTGGCATTGAATTGCACTATGCTCTGCCACTGTCTTTTTGTTCTAGAAAGCTACAGATAAGCTTATAATGAATGTCACTCTAAATTAGATACTATACAATAACAGGGAAATGTACAAGTTATATTCAGTCCTGCCCCAAGATTCTTCTATTGTGTATCATGTACTCATTTGTATTTACTGTTTTGTTTTATATGCTCCAATAAAAAAAAAATCATAAAGCCAATGTCAGAAATAAGAAATCTTACTTTTTTTTCTAATACATTTTATTTTATGGGGGTAAAAAAAAAAACAAAAAAAGTATAGACACCTGTCACTTGCACTGAGCTTTAATATTAACTTTTCAGTTGCAGCATTTTATTTTTCCTTTAATTGTAGCTCTAGAGCCTTAGTATGTTGAAGTGTTGCCTAATTTAGTTGTTGTTATCCACACTGGGGTCATGTGATCCCAGTGTGATCAGATACACACATCCATGTAATTTTTATCTGAAAAGGTCTCAACCTTTTCTGTTGAACTAAGATGAACTCTCCTCCTGTACCCCATGCATATATCTGATCACATGAAATCACAGCATGACGCTTTGTACATCTTCCATGGAGGCATGAACCAGATACATGCATGGTGTACAGTTTGCTAATGTTAGGAGGCCCAAAGGACCTTAAATGAAGTCATTCTGTTCACATGACATTAAGGGGCAATTGCAGGGAAGGCATGGGGAGGAGCTGCTGAATTCAGCCCGAGAAGTCCACACCCCAACTGACTCGCTATAGAACTGCTTAAAGATGGGTGTCAGTTAAAGTTAGCTTTATGGGACTTTGCCACTAGCTGTATTTGTGAAAAATGTGGTTAGAGGTTCAGTTTAATGACATAAGGTGATTGTGTTGAGGCAATAAAGGTTCATCACTTTTGGCACCCATAAAAGGGGGGGGGGGGGCACACACACCAACACCTATTCCTGCAAGAGTATCACATTCTCCCCCCACCCCACAAAAAAAAAAAGGGTTGTTTTTTTTTGCTTTTTTTTTTAAAGACAGGTTCTATGAAGAGACCCAAAGAAACAGGACAGGTCGTTTGGACCTCCAAGGGAGAGTGGTGAAAATGAGCATAGTAAGAAAATGACAAAAAAGTCTTGAAATTGTCTGGTGGGAGATCAGCAATTACTACATTTACACACAATGTAAAAGACAATTTGAGCAGATACTTTTGTACATACTATAGATTTCTCCATATTCTGGCTTTATTTCATAAATCCATTTGACAAGTCATGTGCACCTTTTCACATTGCTTCAATTGCACGATAGACAAAATTTTTTTTTTTTTTTTTTAAAGACTTAAGCAACCTGGAGATCATCAAAATACTGAAAGGGTTTTTTTTTTAATATTTATATAAAACATACCATAATAGGTAGGGAGTTTCTAAAAGGTAATGATAGTCTAAAATTCAAGAGTCTATCCAATTTAAAATCTATATATATGGAATAAAATATTACACTGTGGAACTAGCCTAAAAATCTTACAAGCTTTGGATCAAAACTTCAAAAAGTTGACATGATGTGGATTATTAGATCAATTGCACTCCAGAAATAATGTCTCCCCATTATAATACAGCTGTCACAGAGTACAAAATAGCAGATTTTGCTTATACCAACCAAGGTGACTATATAAGCCATAAGCCAATTCAAATGTTAACTTTTTTTTTTTTTTGGGGGGGGGGGGGGGGGCATGGATGAAATAAAGTTTTATAAAGTTATTATTTAATTAATAAAGATGCCCAAAACCTGTTAAAAATTGTTCCCCCATCCCCTAGACTGAACAAGCAGTCTAATTAGGACACTCATTAAACTGGTGGTAGATGTCCTTTAAAGCTAGTGGGGATTGAAATAATCCTTACCAATTATTCTTCCTTCAGTTGCATTCACCCAATAATAAGGTTGTGTAAAGGGGTCTAAAAAAGTATGGCAGATTCAGCAGTATAGGGCAACTAAGGAGAACATGAAGTCCTCTATTCTGCTGATCGTGGTGGGGTCATAACATAACATTTATCCCTGTCATGTAGACTGGGGCATGAATGTCACTTAAAGGGATTACCATATAAAGACAACTGTTAAAACACTTTTAAAGTGCTATTGTGATTGTACTATACATGCTAGCAAAAGTACAATACAATAAATATGATAACACCGTTTCTGTAACAGGGAAGACAGTCTGTTTTTTCTTTCAAGGTGAACGGTTCTGCACTGTAAGAGACCAAGAATCTTAAGTGTTTATTACCTTGATTGGCGGTGTGGAACATGGCGATGTTGACATGAAATGCATGTCCTGGCTGTTGTAGTGTGTACTGTCTGAAAGGTTAATAAATAGTTCCTCAGTAGCACAGCATCTCGGCTTTTCCGATTGTGGAGAGATACAAATGACAATGGCACTAGTGTTATCTGCTCGTAGCATACGGTGTCGCCACTGGGCAAGTGCACGATTCACAAGAATTTTTGAAAAAGACTGACCACATTCTCCCTAAAAGGAAAAAAAAAAAAAAAAAGACATTATTAAGGGGAAATAAAATGTCTACATAAAGAACACAAACCAACTAATAACCAGCAGTAACTTGTATGAATGAATTGTTTGCCAAGTCAATTGATGGACTTCAATATTACTTTGGCAGACTTTGAAGATCTATAAAAATACATAAAAGTGCTGGGTTCTTTACATAAATATTGTTCAAGTGCTCACATTAGCATAAGACTTCTCTTGCTCCTGGCATAGTAAAATCGCATCCTGTGCCGATACCATGTTCCAAAGGCCATCACTGCCAATAATAATATACTTGTGTGTCTGTGGATCAATTGTGTGTACACTGGTGTCCGGCTCTGGAGATACGACAAATTCTCCACTGTAAAAATCATAACTCCATAGGTCACCTTCATACAAAAAGAAGAATACAGAGATAAGAGTAACTAAATAGAAAAAACACTTTGTGGGTAAATGCCTTGCTTACTAAACATGTTGTAAAGAGTGGGGAACTTGAATGGTTTCCCCAACCTTTAAACATCGCACCCTTAAAACCTTTACGCCAATGACTTCAGAGTTTATTTTTTTTTTACTCCACACCCTCTAAGTACCTCTAATATTTTATTTTTCAGTTCACAGACATATATGAGGGGTTGTTTTCTGTGTAGAAATTGTAATTCCTAATGGCCCTATTTAATATGCAAAAAATATCAAAATGTAGCTAATTGACAAGCTTCAACTACCATTTTCTTACAAACTTTTTGCACATACAGGCAGTCCCTGGGTTACATACAAGATAAGGTCCATAAGTTTATTCTTAAAGGGGTATTACTGGAATATGAACCTTTGATTAAAAAAACAAAAACAAAACAATAATGCTATAAATATGTTACTACAAAAATACACAGAGTCAACAATCACAAAATAAAGGTGACTCCCATGAGCCTTTAGTATGATTTGTCTTTTTGACCTTTTACTTATCTTCACAGAAATGTCAGTTATAGCCCCTCCCTCTCCTGCTCCCAGTGGTTTTCAAGGTGATCACCTCACAGAAGAGCCTGCTCTATTACTCCAGTAATAATAAGTAATAAATCACATTTTTCTATCTACTATTGTTTTGTTTGGCAGAAAGTAGTAATGCTATTCACAGACAAAGCATGGATGGTGTCAAACAGCAGTGTATGTTGCAGTGTCCAAGAAGTCTTACATCCTAGGGTGCGGTCGCATGTCGCATTTAACGCATGCATTTAAAAAGACATTGGAATAGCTGAAGTGTGATTTGCCTAATTAAACAGCTGTTAACACTTGCGTTTACAAAACGCAAATGTTAATGCTTATGTTAACATTGTGTTAACAAACCCATGCGTTAACCGTGATGTTAACATTTGCGTTTTGTAAACACTTGTGTTAACTGCTGTTTAATTAGGCAAATCACTTTTCAGCTATTGCAATGCGTTTTTAAACGCATGTGCTAAATGCGATGTGTGACCGCACCCCTAAAGTTAGTTTTACACATCAGTATCCTACTTAGTACTTTGCATCTATATTAGAAAACCAAAAGCAAGAGTCCATTCTAAGCTGAGACATCCACAGGTGTTTCAGAGTCTCCGTTTACCAATTGCTCTTGCTACTCAGTAAGGGCGCATTCACGCAGTGTTCTGACCTACTTTTTCATTGCGTTTGAAATGCATTACAACAGCTGAGGAGAGAGGATTTGCCTTATTACATCACTGTTAACATTTACAAAAACATCAAGCGTTAACAAAAGCAAACAGTAATGTAATTAGGCAAATAAAACTTTCATCAGCTGCTCTAATGCATTTCAAACGCAACCAAAACGCAATGTGTGAACGCACCCTAAGGGTACTGCCACAAGTCACGTCTTTGGACCGCTTTAAAGCAAGCGTTTTCAGTCCATTTAAAACCGCATGCGTTTGGCTGCTTTGAACCAGTTCAGCTTATCAAGATCAATAGGGAGTTCTCCTACTGTTATGTGCATCCAGTTATTTTCACTGCTATGCTATGGATAGGTGATGTGGATGCATGTGTAGAGTGTATTTGTGTATAAGTGTGTGGTGAGTTGTGTTCACATATATGGTAAAATGATGTAGAATCCTCGTGGTTGGGAAGCATTTTGGTGTATATCTCTCAGATCCTCACATACCTTCATACAGCGTACACCCCCAGATGGGTTCATATATCCTTTGCAAGTTTGGGACATAATATTTTAATATTAAAATGTTAAAAAATGGTGAATAATCCTATTTAAAGAAAATTAAATTAGACAATTAAATACTATTAAATTGTATATAACTGAGTTTTTTTTGTATTTGGCTGTAGTAATAATTTAAGCTACCCCCTGAAGAAGTCACGGTAATGTGACGAAACGCGTGGGGTCTCCCACCCACACTCCTCCTCCCTCCCCCCGCCTGACCTACCTCATCTACCTGCTTCTGTTGTGTTCTGGCATCATACCAATTTCTCTTTTGGCGCCACTGTGAGGTATTGTATAGTACCACGACATCTCTGTTTCCAGGACCTTTCATGCATCAAGAACAGTAGTAGGGGGTTACCAGAGGGGTTTGGAGCTAGTGGTGGGGGTTGTTCCTGGGTTTGGGACCAGGTGCCCTCTCCCAGTGTGAGTCATTGTGTCACATTTTTAATTGTTTTTATCATTGTGGAGTCTTCATTGTTATAATTTTTTTATATGAATTATCTAAATAAAGCATTTCTTGTATAGACCAGTGTTTGTGCATCCCCTTTTTGTTTCTTTGTCTATATATGGTGTCTATTGGGTGCACCTGGCCGCACTACATATAATAACCTCATGCAGTGCCGTTCCCTTCCTTCGTGAATGTAATTTAAGCTATGTTCACACGACCGTATTGCATCCAGATCACAGCCCCTATAGAGATCTATGGCACTTGATCACAGAGTGATGAACACACTGGCCAGATTTATTAATAGTGAGGCAAACTGCGCTTCATTTGATAAATCTGGGCCATTGGTGCAGAGTGCACCACATTATTAATTGCTAGTGCACTCTGTATGCGCCAATCAAGTATACCAGTTTTTTTAAAATTCCAATCAAGTTGATTGGTTTTTCCAATTGTTATTATACGGTAGTAGCCAACTAGTGGAGACAACAGAGCGCTGCTGGTCGCGGATCCGCAAGGAGCATATAGTATATGGATAGTGTATATAGTATATATATAGATAAATGCAATATATGGATAGGATGTAAAGATATATACAGTATATAAACAGAATTAGAGATATATACAGTATATGGAATATATCTCTATTCCCCATCTATATACTGTATATATCTACATGCCCTATCCATATACTAGATACAGCCAGCATGTGGATAGTGTATATAGATATATACAATATATGGGTAGGGTGTAGATATATACAGTATAGAGATAGGATTAGAGATATATGCAGTATGGATTGGGAATAAATACATACATATATTTCTACATCCTATGTACATCTACTCTAACTATATATTCATATCCCATATCCATACATAATCCATATCTTACATACATTCTATATTCATATATACTCTAAATCTAGTGACAGGAGATAAATTATCAATTATTTTCATTACTATAGATGTACACATTTTATGTATTTCTTTATTAGATTGTGGAGCATGTATGTTATGCATGATATGCCTTGTATCCACATCTCTGAGGTACAAGTGAATTTTATTTATTGAACAAAATAAAGATACAGGAGATGGATTTTACCTGGTTACATGATACAATGTTGCAAACTTTGTTTTTTGTAACAATCTCAGCATGGTGCAGAGGAGCTGGAAGCTGTGCTCTCTGCTGTGTGAGGCAATGGCAGGTCACATGACCAGCCCAGCTTCAGATCGAGAAAGAGGCAGAGCTGACCCCACGCTGCTGAACAAAAACGTCTGACGTCAGCAGCCATCTTCCGTCCTGTGTCCTCTCCCAGTGGAGGGAAGGCAAAGGACAGAGTAAAAGGGCCAGTGGGGTTTTTTTTTTTTAAAACTGAAATATCAGGTCAAAATCCTTTTTCTGCCAAACCAAGCAGAATTGAAAATAACAATCAATTACACATTACATTAGTTTTTAATGACCTTTCTAAATACAGATTATCCTTATTCCTGGAAAACCCCTTTAAGTTGAATTTGTATGCAAGTGGAAAATGTATATTTTATAATTTTAGATCCTGACAAAAAAAATTTTTCCCCCAGTGACAACTGAAATTTCCATTTATATGCTGTAATTGGACCAAGGATTATTAATGAAACTTCATTACAGACACCTTACAGCTGATCATTACAGCCTGGGACTATAGTAAAGCATCCAGAGAGATTCACCAGAGGTCAGAGGGGGCAGAGAGATTTGTCTATATCAAGAAACCAGTCTGACGATGATTCAAGCTTGATGACATGTGTGGCATTATCTGCTGAATGAAGTAGCCATCGATGTGGTTCATTGTGGTCATAACGGGAAATGGACATGGTCAGCAACAATACTCAGGTAGGATGTGGCGTTGGAACGATGCTCAATGCTACCAAGGGCCCATAAGAGTGCCAAGAAATATTCCCCACACCAGTGGACTCCACCACCACCAGCCTGACCATTGATACCAAGCAGGATGGATCCATGCATTAATGTTGTTGACGCCAATTCTGACCCTACGATCCGATGTGTCGCAGCCAAGAATATCGAAACTCCTCAGACATGCACACGTTTTTCCAATTTTCTATCGTCACAATTTCGATGAGCTTGTGCAAATTGTGCCTCAGTTGCCTGTCTTAGTGAAGGAGTGGCACGGTGTGGTCTTCTGCGTGTAGCCATCTGCCTCAAGTTCGAGTACTGTGCGTCAGGTGCTCTTCTGTCTACATGGTTGTAACTGGTGGCGATTGAGTCATGTTGTATTTCTATTAGCTCGACCAGGTTCTTGACCCATTCCTCTGGCATCAAACAGGCATTTCCGCCCAAGACTGCGCTCACTGGATGTTTTTTCTCTTTTCGGACACATTCTCTGTAAGACCAGAGATGGTGTGCTTGAAACCCAGTAGATCCCGCAGTTGTTTGAAATACTCAGTACCAGCCCTTCGTGCACCAAAACCAAGCCACGTTCAAAGCGCACTCCATCACACTTCTTCCCCAACTGATGCTCGGGGTTGAACTGCAGGAGATTGTCTTGACCATTATCCACAGCCTAAATACACTGAGTTGCCGCATGTGATGGCGGATGAAGAAAATTAAGTGTGTGACGAGCAGTTGGACAGGTGTACCTAATAAAGTGGCGGTGGTGAGTGTTTATACGGCCGATATTAAGTCCCCCATATACTATATGGGTCTCTTGCGGCAACCGTACCGCTCCGTAGACTGGGAAAAGAGAGGACAGGCACCATATGTTCCATGGTGAGGGGTGGGGGTGAGCTGCACTGCTCCTCTCCGCGCGCCTGCTGTGTGGCCCGCCGTGCCACGGTGTGGCTGAAAATGGCAGTTGTGTGCTAGTACCCTAGAGGTTTTTTGGCGTTGGGGGGGAGTTGGTGGGTGTGACGGTGGCGGAGGGGCGAGGTGCATGTAGACGATTTGGCTGCGTAAACTTTTTGAAGCCCGATCACGTGCTTTTTTCATAAACAACCTAGGTCAATTAGGGCCAATTAAAACGAGGCTGGGGGAAGTGGTGAATTTGGTTACTATAAGGGCTCCCCTCCACTGGTACATTTATCACAGTAACTTAGCAGTTTAGGTACGAAATCTGGATGAAAATTACGTTTAAAGAGGAGTTGTCACCAGATTTTGCTCCTCTGACTAACAGGGTGAGCTGGTGCACGGCATTTGCTGCTTAGAAGCCCCTATCGGAAGTGGTAGGTTTTCTTTAATTACATCCGTGCACAAGGAAAAGACACAGCATGCTCTCTCCCCATGTTTGTGGCCATGTATTGCTAAGGCCGAGGGGTTGAGGAGCCTTTGCCCATGGAGCTCTCTGAGGCTACTCCATGCCCCCAGTAACTCCCTGCACTAATTGCATATAAAACAGTAAAAAAAGTTGTTTTTAGAGAAGGCTGTATACGCTAAAAACGGTATGTGGATCTGTAGGAGGGTGAATCTACATTGAGAACTACTTCAGAAAGTAGGTCCAATGCAATATTGATTTAAGAAACAAATGAGCTTTTACTTGCTTCCGGGCTTTGCCACCGTCCTATGTGTCTCCTGGCACGGCACGTGACAGAGTACCGGAGGTCAGCAGAGCTCCGGCCAAGGTAAGTATGAGCTCGTTCTTGTTTTCTTACTAATTGCAAGTTCCAACAGCAGGCACAGATGGTCTCTAGCTGCTCCTGGGTGAGTACTAACGGATATGAATAAGAAATAACAGACCAAAAGGAGCTAAACCAATATGATGGTTTCTAAGGGACAGAGGGAGAATGAATGCAGGAAAATGTCTCAAACACCTTGAATAGTATCCTGTACATTGCTATAGATGGTAAATGATGCAGGGATTGCTTCTTTACAGGAAATCATACCATTAAAAATAAAAAAAAACAGATACTAACCTCTTCCTCCCAATTCCGGCAATTGCCTTAGCTAAATCTGACACACTGGAGCCGCCTAAAAAAGAGACTTATCAAAAGGAGGACAGAGTGGAGTCTTGCACTTCGGGCTGCTAATTATTCACGCCTCTGTGCACCATCCTGCGTAGTGGATGCATGAGTAATTGCTTTTTAAGTTTTTTGAAAAAAAATTTTTTTTAGGTGCTCATGTGTCTGATTATGAGGTTAAGCGCAGAAGGATCAGGATGAAGAGGGCTCAATGTTCTGTTACTGAAATGAGCCTGCTGATGGATGTTCCAGTCATGGCATCCATCCATGACACACTAGCACCGCCTCTACAGAGCATTCTAGATGTGGGGATGTAGCCCAGCATCTTGCATATCTGTCATCATGCAAGTCTTACGTTCCATGTGCTGCTGGCTGGGGAGCATGAATGAGAAAGTTGCAGAAGGCACTCGGCACTATGTGGTTCCAGTGCGGCCAGGTGGGTGGGGGTGAATAAATTGCATCAAGATCTTAGCCAGAGTGGTGCTCTGCCGAAACTAAAGTTGAGCAGCAGTGTTACACTGCAAGCCTTATCGGAACCTTCAATAACACTAGCAAACACTGCTGCGAAGTACAATAGAAACGTGGTGCGGTGTATTCATGAGGGGCTGGGGCTCGGGCGGTGACTGCGCCGCATGGAAGCTCCGCAGTCGAACGTCGGCCTATGATGTGATAAAGGGGGAGGGAACACTTTGAGCGCGGTCATGTTTCTACTGTACTTCACAGCAGTGTTGCTAGCGTTATTGGAGGGTTCCGATAATGCTAGCAGCGTAGATAGTGCTAGAGCTATTTACTAAGTAAGCAGTCCTGTGATTGTTTTTTTATTAGTGGTGACCGGTCCTCTTTAATATTTTCCTACAATGTGTTTTTCTTCTAAATGCAGCGTTCCTATCTATACTGTGAGCTGAATACATGGAAAAGGGAATTTGATAGATGTTTTTTAAAACTGGGGAAAATCTATTCTTTTGCTCTGATAAATCTCCCCAAGTTGTCAACACTTTTTGGAAGTGTGTTTCGGTAGGGGAGAAGTAATCTCAATGCACTTCCTCATACACTTGGCAGGTTTTAGTACAAATAAGAATAAAGATATGAGGCCGCTGAAAATGACTTCCCCTATATGAGGGCTAAAATGGGGATATTTTAATGAAAATAGGCCATATTCTCCGCTCAGGAGCATGAAACCAGCAGCCGTTTATACTATTTCTTTTGAAGCAAGTATATGGTTTGTTGTTGTTTATGTAATTCACTGGTGCCGACAGCTCACGTGCTCTATGATGATGCAGTGGATGTCAGGTTTCTTGCCAGGACATGTCCATATGAGAGCTCTCGGTAGGTAAACTGAACTTGTGCATAGCCCAGGCAGTTCTCCCTATAAAACCGCGTCATTATTTTTTGATCAGTATATACTTCATAGTGCCATGCGTTACCATAATATGTTTATTGGGTCAATCACTCATTCTGTTTACACGTTTCTACATTAATGCGATATCTGAGATACTTCTTGCCTGTGACTAAGGTCACAGATCTATCTTAATGTTTAATCAGTTTGACCATTTTAAACTGTTAGAGAATTTAAATCTACTTTTGAGTATGTTGAAGTGGCAGCAGGAATGCTGCATAGCAGTCCCTGGGTTAAGTACAGATAGGTTCATTTGTTTGTCCTTAAGTTTGCAATTTCTATTGCAGTTCAGAACTGTATATTTATAATTACCAGCATGTTTTTGTTGTTTTTTTTTTAGCATCTGTGGAAAATTGGTATTAAAAATGTTTGGTTGTCATAAGAAACAGATTAACCATAACGCTTAATTTCAGAAACCTTTTGGACTGTTTGACTGATCATTATAGCCTGGGGCTCGAAGTACAGAAAATTACCCCAAAACTAGGATGTCCAGGGTTCTTAAGAAGGGGATCGCCTGTTTCCAGGTTTGCAGTTGGATCTGGGGCAGTATCCTTCACATGCAGTATTGGTATCTGTTATGTTAGACTGGTCCCACGTCCCTTCTGGGAGAACTATATCACCAGTTACTCAGAACAGTGGGAGCATATCGGTGTGCACCAAGTCGGATAGAATCCTACGATATACATTGCAATTTGCTAGTTTAGCAATACTACCGTAGTTGTATCACTTTCTTATGGGCTTGTTTTTACAACTTGCCGTGTTGTTGTTCAATGGCCACAGGTGGTGGTCTCATTGATGTTCCTTAGAGACTGTATGACCTTTTTATAAATGTATTGACAATCAATGTCAATTGTTGGAAAGTGAAATTGGGGGATTGTATTCAAGCCAGGCCTGTCTCGCCATTTTTTTTTTAATCATTTGTACACTTTAGGGGAAAAAACAAAAAAGCAAAGCCCAAACGAGCCTGCGGGTCCCCAAGAGGATTCAACAAAAACAGAAAAGAAACCTACAGTAGGGAAGCCGAAATAGGGCACCAGAACTCTCAGAGCTATATAGGAAAGAAAGTGGATGCTAGGAAAAAAGAGGGAGAGGGAAGGGACATGCTTTACTCCCTAGTATACAAAAGTAGCATTACATAAAGTGCAAACATGACAAATAAGATGGTGTATTTTATATCCTTAAGTGAATAGGCCCTTAATGAATTGCAATATCCAACCTATTTTGACATCAGTTACAGTGTGCCATATTAGTCTACTTATTAAACTGACGACAATTATCAAGGAGTGGGGAGTGTCTTGCTGAGGTCAAAGCTAAAGATGACATTCATAGGGTTGTCAATGGCTATTCTTTGGAATGTCAATGACTTAGCTTAACAAAAACGTGTTCAATAAGTTTCACATAAAGAATGATCTGCAGCAACACTGTACCAAATACGGTCTCTCTATTACATTCTGCCTTCCGGCTAACCTGGCAGCTGATGACCTTAAACAGATGGTGGAGAAACCTATGGCCGGCTGCCAGAGGGTGACACTCAGAGCCATTTCTGTGGGCACTCAGACATCACATCGCAGATAGTTCACCAATAGGACCTAATCTTCCTGCAGTTCCAGGCAACTTAAGAGATGCTGCTCTCAGCGCTATTTTAAGCGACACTTCAGTGACTGTTTGGAACTGCGGGGAAAGTGGAAGGTATTGACAGAACGCAATATCTTAGAGGTTCTCTTTCTGGACCCACTAGTTTTTCCTCAACAGAGGACCCTGAGGAGAAGCTACAAAGAGAATCGAATTTGCCCTCCTTTTATTTCAACTGTATTAGTGCCTCCTGGGGCCGATATGATTGAAAGATGTGGAACAAACTGATAACAATAAGTACTGCTTACCCTTCACGCTCGGAGCGGTATATCCGCCATGGAGCTGTGAAGTTGTATGAAGAAGGCTCACGGGCTGGAGCCTTCTTCATAGCAGAGTGGGCTTTTGCGCAATCGCAGAAAGACCCTCGCTATCACCCGCGGTCGGTGCTGCACCGATCGCGGGTGTTAACCTTTTCTTTGCGCCGCCAAATCGCCAACGGCCACTTTTATATTGGCGGGCGCACGGGCGCCGGCCATCTTCCCTCGATTGCCGCCCCCCCAAACGTCATCGGGGTAGTGGCGATATCGGTTGCCAGGCTGTGCCTCGGGTCTTCGTTTGACCCGAGGATACATGGCTTCTGCACATGCATTACAAGAGCTGTGGCTCTAGAACTGAATAAAATTATAAATTGTAAAAATCAGACTATTAGGTATCGCTGCGTCCCACAATGCCCGATCTATCAAAATATAAACCGGTTATGACGGCGGTGACCTCCGGGCGGGAAATGGCACCAAATGTCAAAACGCGGACTTTTACACCTTTTTTAGATGACATAAAAAATGGAATTCAAATGTTCGCAAGACCTCAAAACGGTCAGCAATGAGAACGACGGCTCATTTCGCAAAAAACTTCATCCTCACCAGCTCCATGCGCAAAGTATGGAAAAAGTTATTCGCGTCCAGAAGATGGCACAAAAAATGTTTTTCTTTTGTACACATTCGTTTAATTTTTGGAAAATGTATTAAAACGCAAATAACCTGTATAAATTTGGTATCCGCCGCGATGCGCCAGAACTCCAAGAATAAAGAGAGGTGTTATTTGGAGCCGCGCAGAGTGTGAAAGTCGTTAAAAACTGAGCCCACAAGACATGACGACATGCAGTTTTTTCCATTTTTTCACATTGAGAATTTTTTGCGGCTTCCCACTACAGGGCATGGAATAATAAATAACATAGGGAAAGTAAAAGTTGTTTACACAAAAATAAGCCCTCACACAGCTCTATACACGGAAAAAGTAAAAAGTTATGGATTTTGAAGATGGAGAACGAGAATTAGCGAAAATACCCTGCGTCCTTAAGGGGTTAAATGCCTGTGGGACACTCATCGGTCAATAAGGATGTTTTGGTTGTAGTTGGGCACACTGTGTCCTAAAGGTTCGCCATCATTGCCAAACTGCTGATGTCTGGATTCAATCTATAGGTCAGCTCTTCTGTCACTAGTCCTGTACTAACTCTGTTTGGAGCAGTTCACAAGGATCCATCCCAGCTCTATCTAGGTCAATTCATACATTAATCATGTAAAATTACATTTTATTATTGTAATGAGGCTGGTCGCACTGGTCTCAGAGGCGTGATTGTCACCCCGTTCCCCCTCCCCTCTCCTCCCCCTGCTCGTGTCGTGTGTGTTGTTGTATAGTTAAAGCATTGCTAGTGTCTGTGCTTTACACTGCTGACATGCTCTCCCTCCTATCACACATGTGGTGGACACAGACCTCAGCTACACAAGTAACCTGACCATGTTCTGTGCTAAATAAGGCTGCCTGGAGCTGTTGTATCTCTCCTATACACACAGGCTGCAAGGGGAGACAGCACCAGGAAGCACATGGAGGAGCCATTACACCATTGTACCTCACACCATTATACAGGCTGTCAGTCTTGTGTATAGATAGTATCTCATACATGCACACAAGGCTGAGGGGGCGTGGCCAGCACCAAGAAGCACATGGAGGAGCCTTAACACATACATACTCACACAAGTACATTAATCCAAGTACCCTTTAGAGTTTAGATGAGCCAAAAGGTATTATATAACATGCAGTGATCATTGGGACGTTTCGGCCTGAAATGCCTTTGTCAACACTGATCAGATGAGGTACGGAAAGGGCTGGCGGCGTCTGGTATGACCTATGTGTCTGTAGGAAGGCCGTGCTCTATACAGGACTGTAGTCAAGCACTGGGGGTGTGGCTGTTGCCCTCCCACGCATGTATAAGTGGACATCTTGAATATGCTAATGACTCATTGGACCATTTCAACGGTCATTTGATACAGTTTTAGGACCTCATTGCTTAAGTTTACAGGCATGTAGAGGACCATGAAGGGACAAGAGGCAGATGCTTTCAATAGCAGTTAATGACAATCTATTAGTTTAGGGTTTAATTTGCCTGACGGATTCTCTTTAACATTCTGATATTTCTGGTGTTTCTGTAAAGAATTAAAATTCAGCTTGCCATATGCATGTGTAATTTTTTACTACTAATAAATATTGACTTTTTTTTTTTTTTTTTTCAGCTGACTGGCCATAAAACTATGACTGGGCTTCCTGCACCTCGGGAACTACTGCCAGTGTGTGTATTATCCGTGGAAATAAGCTGTATGTGGCCCTGTTGGAGATTTGGTTGTTGTATTTGGCTTGAAGAGCGGGTTTCTAAAGAGATGTTAAAGGCTGTGGAAGTAACGCAGATCACAAACCTGAGCTCCCCAGAGAAAGGATGAGAATTGAAGGTCTGGTGGCAGGTAATGTTTTGTGTTGTTTGTTTTTGGATTATCCCTCACACGAGATCGCGTTGACGTCCTCTACATGCGTCAGACGCAGTGATAGAGACTCATTTACTCCTGCATTCGTAAAATACGCTCGGGCTTCTCTCCTCCCTCCCTCAGCAACTGGCGTTGCTGCAGACACTAATTGACTGTAGCTAACGCCCTGATGGATGGTGATGTGACCGAGCCTAAGTAATTGTGGACATCCAAGGATGCTCTGGTCACATGACCAAGCCTTAAGTCTGCTAGGATTGATGGCGCTGCTGGAGTGGACCTCATCCTCTCCTGCAGCGCTGACTGTGGTGAGGGGATGAGGGAGGGGCTGAGCTGGAGTCTCCGGGATCCAGCTCAGAGAGCAGACACATGAGTTCCTCTGCAGCTTCTGCACAGTCCCCTCACTGAAGGGGCAAGGGGTGTTTCCTGAAGCTAGCGAGTGCTGTAAAGCAGGTGGTGTGGTGGGGGGGAGTTGTCGTGACCATGGGCCTCCTTGGCGAGTCTGAGAACGCTTTGGCCCGGCCCACTCTGTAGGTTGATATTTTGAGGAGACAATAACCTGGTTGTGCACCACTTGTTAAATGCATGTATATTGCACAAATTGTCTCAAATGGCTACTTAAAGGGAACCGTCACCAGGAGACCCTTTTTAGCATGTTAGTGAGAGATTATTAGCCTTCTGGAAAAATGTCAGTGCAACTCTATTTTCCTAAGGTCAGAAACGCAGAAAGGATGTATTTGCACCATAGCATCGGACGCAATTTTGGAAACTATACTGACCTTTTTGAAGAAATAAAAAAATATGAAGGCACATAGTTCATTATTGAACCAGCTATGTGAATGCCATTATAAATCCATGAAAAAGACTTTTGCCTATTTTGCCTGGCAAATCAATACGTGATCAAATAAGCCAAAGTTACTCCAAAATGAGAATAGTTTATGGGGGGGGGGGGACCATGCGCTTCTCCCTTAGCTTTATAACATCGTAGATCATTTTACAATTTCTCAAAGGGTTTAGAAAAATAAATAAAAAAAAAAAAAAAATTAAAACAAAACGCCTTTTGTGTGAGAACAAAAAATTTCTTCATGTTTGCTACACGCTGACTCATAACTTTGGGTATGGATGTGTTTAGGATTCTGTTTTTTATTTAATTCGTCCAAGAAAAAAGGGGGATTCGAACTTTTAGTGTGTGAAATTACATACCTGGATCGTTGCTCCCCAATGAAGTCATGGGGAGCATCAATTACAGGCCAGATGTGATCGTGTTGCACGATTGTGGGTGTACGGCAAATGCAGCATCATCCAGTCAGTATGGAGTAGGCTCAGCCTGAGCCCCTCTATACACCCTTTGTTGCAAGATTAGGTACCGTGGCCTGCGGCATGGGGGTAAAGGAATCATTGCCATATGATCAATACCCGTTTCCAGTTGGGGGATAGTTGAAGACAGATAACCGCTAGTTGTCGATTAGAAATTTAAGGTATAACTGGATCACAACAAGTTGCACCTCGACAATTTTGTTTCGTGACCTCTTTAATGGGGAAAGATGAGAATAATTTATGTGACTAACATTTGGTACTCTTCTACGAGGAATGGCATATACTATGAATATGCGCTCTGAGGGGGCTTGTGATGAGGATGTCTGTTAGAAGTTTAAACACTATTGAAGTTCCCAGGGGGAAAGCTTTGAAATTTTATTAAACTATGGGTTATGAAGACAAAATGCACCATAATTTTCATATATATTTCATATTATTTTTTCCATGCAGTGTGATAAATAAATCTGGGTGAACAGAGTTGTATGGAAAAGACCACGACTGACACACAATGGTCCTGTGAGGAGAAGTACAGTAATAGATCAGATCCTTTCCTTGCAGTTGCTCGGGCCCTGGAGTGTTTAATCCTTCGATAGTGTGGGCTAGGAGCATCACAATAGGTGATTAAACACCATGCTCAAATACTTCCGGTTTACAAGACAGGGTATAAAGGGAAAATGTATTCTCAAGGTGTGTAGTATAATACTACACTAGTGCCATACAATATCGTCTACAGTGTGTTCTTGGATGGTGTGGATTTTGTCAAAATTTTAATGGCATATTTTATTTTCATAGTGAGTGTATAGTGCAGGATATAGACTGAGACAACAAAATCAAGTCGAGTCCTTGTCTCTTGCGCTGGCTGCTCTAACGTAAAACATTAGCTAATGGTTGATTCTCACGGCCATCAAGTGGACTTACCATTGGAAACACAGCAGCGCTGAAATGTATCATGTTATAAGGAAGATGGGCACGCCAGACTTTTGGGTATGAGGAGATTGTTACCTGGCAAATAGGGACAGTCTCCCTGACTACGGACCAACCTGGCGTGTGAATCTGCCCTTTTATTGTGCTTATTCATCACTTCATGGTTATCTGGTACGAAGACCTTGTTCTGATGTCAAAAATGGGTAACCGTGAAATAACAAATTGTTTTGTCGTTCATTTTTATACAGAGGCAGTAACTACTACAAATAGCCCAACTTTCCCAGACTTTCTACTAGACAATCCATCTTAGATTACACTATGTAAGTGGATGTTTACCCTAAAAGTGATTTTATGTATATAAAATTCCTATCGCCATCCTGGAAAATGTATTTTGCATATTTCCCTTTAGGGGAGCATCAATGGCTGTAGTCTCCCACACACCTGCAAGGTGGTCCTTTATTGGGATAAGTTTTCCATAAGAAGGCTTTTACTTTCCAAGGTTTAAAGTCAAAAGGCCTTCACACAGCGTAAACCTGATCCTACACGGTGCTGAAAAGATGCACCCACACTAAAACAGTGACTTGTGGAATAGATATACTGGTTGAGCTTGTCATATCATTAGGTTGACAAGTCGACGACAAAGTTAGAGGGCGTCTTACAAGGTAGCCAAGGGGCATTGTTTTCCTATCATGTATAGGAAATAAGCAAATTTGGTTTTCCCAGGATGGAATCAGATGATCAGTGTTTGTTTACTAGGCAGATCCCATAATGCTTGACATGGTAAGTTATGGACACCTGGCATAATATTGAATATATGTCAACATGGCTGGTTGCGTGTGAAATGGAGAGGGATGCTCACGGGCTGAGCGCCTCTCATAGCCGGTAGTTTGCTGCATATTGCGCAAGGGCTTACCGGACACCCATGCGATCAGTGCTAGCCGCTAGGTTTTTCCCGCCATAGACCTTCAAAAAGCACATCAGCAAAGATTGTAATGAATATGAAAAGTTAATCCGTAGTATGGCAAGTATATGATTAGGATTGTACAGAACACCTGGTTAAAGTACCCTAGGGAGTCTGAAAAATATAAAAATAAAATAAAAAATATAGTAAAAAAACCTTAACCCTTTGTTCTAAACCATTTTAGACCTTTAGGACCAGGCCTGATTTTTAAGTTTTAAAAATTTTGATGATGTCTTGTTCGCTTGTTCAAGCTACCGTAAAAGTAAATAAAAACAGTTAAAATATTAGATGAAAACATTTTTTAATAAAAGAATTAAATAAAGTTAAAGCCCCTAAACACAAATATCCCTGAACATGTAATAAAGTAAAAAAAACACAAAATCCTCAAAAAAACCCAATATTTGGTATCAGTGTTCGTAAAATCGTACAATAACCGTAAAATAAAACTTGGAAAATCGCCAATATACATTTTTCATAAAATCTCTTCACAAAAATGTTCTTAAAAGTGATCAAAAAAAGTTGGTGCCAAAATGGTACCACTGAGAAGGACAACTCAACACGTATAAAAAAAACTAAAAACAGCTCTGTCAACCAAAAAATATTGAAGTTGCGTCTCCGAAAAGATGGCGAATGCAAAAATAAATGAGATTTCCTTATATTAGTTTTTTCCAGTAAAAGTGTATTAAGTAAAAAAATAAAAAAAATATATAATGAAGGTATCAGCGTAATCGTAGTGAACCATAGAATGAAGATAATATTTTAAGTGTACATTGTACGACCCCCAAAAAATACAAAAAGAAGGAAACCAAAAATGACAATTTTCTTTTCACCCAAACATTCAAGAGTTAATAAAATCTCATCAATAAGCTAATGACCCACTATATCTAAAATGTATGTATTGTAATAGTCATGTCTCAAAAAATTAGCCCTTATATGTCCAAATTGCCAAAAAAATAGATTGTATAGCCAATAAAATGTGACAATGCAAATCTGCTCTGAATTGCGAGCTTTCTCTTTGAGCCCTGGCTTTCGATGCAGACCTCTTGGCCTACAGCAGGTTACCACCTCATATGGGGTTTGTTATACAGGAGGGGATTGGGGTATCAATTTGTTTGGAGCGTTTTGTATTTGTATTCACTGAGAATTTGACTACATTTTTTGAAAACACATTAATTAGCCAAAAAAAAGAATGTTACTTTCAAAATTGAATCCGATTTGTTTTTAACACCTGTAAAACAATTAAAGGGTTAATAAACTAATAAAGTGTTGTTGTACGTTGAGGGGTGTTTGTATGTGGTAATTTAGGTAGGTTTACTGGGGTAATTTATGGGGTGTTCTTATTATTAGGCCTCTTCAAGTGTTTATTTGAAAACCAGAGCAGGTCCCTCAATAGCAGGATTTGATTTCGGTTTTTGAAAAATAGTGAATAATCGCACCTAAAGTTCAAGCCATAGCAATCCTACATAAAAAAACAGGTCGATATTAAGTAGACATTAGGTGTTGTGAGTATAGTTTTATGGGTTATTGGGTTATGAACGTGTGGAAAAGTTAGAACATTTTGAAGTTCGAAAATCAAGAATTTTTCCAAAATTTCACCAAATATCTGATTTTCTCATAAATGAATGCAAAAACATTTTTTTTAAATCAATTGGATGTGTTAAAGGTTCCAAAGTTATAACCACTTATAGTGACACAGGGCAGATTTGAAAAAGGGGCCTTGTCAGGAAGTGTGATAAAGTGGCCTCGGCCTTAAGGGGTTAAGGACACCATTTGCAGGCGACCCCAGAGAGAGATTCACCAGAGGTCAGAGGGGGCAGAGAGATTTGTCTATATCTAGGGGTCGCCTGCAAATCGGTGTCCTTAACCCCTTAAGGCCGAGGCCACTTTTCACCTTCCTGACAAGGCCCCTTTTTTCAAATCTGCCCTGTGTCACTATAAGTGGTTATAACTTTGGAACGCTTTAACACATCCAATTGATTTTAAAATGTTTTGCATTCATTTATGAGAAAATCAGATATTTGGTGAAAATTTGGAAAAATTCTTGATTTTCGAACTTCAAAATGTTCTACTTTTTCCACACAGTCATAACCGCAAAAATACTTAATAACTAACATTCACTAAATGTCTACTTAATATCGACATGGTTTTTTATGTAGGATGCTATGGCTTTGAACTTTAGGTGCGATTTTTCACATTTTCATAAAAACCGCAAAATCCTGCTATTGAGGGACCTGCTCTGGTTTCAAATCACTTTGAGAGGCCTAAATAAAAGTAAAACCCCATAAATTACCCCATTATAGAAACTACACCCCTCAACGTACATAAAACAACTTTTATGAAGTTTATTAACCCTTTAATTGTTTTACAGGGGTTAAAACAAAATCGGATGCAATTTTGAAAGTACACTTTTTTTTGGCTAAATTAATGTGTTTTTCAAAAAAATGTACAAATTCTCAGTGAATAAAATACCAAAACGCTCCACAAGATTTGATAACCCCAATCCCCCCCGCGATAACAAACCCCATATGAGGTGGTAACCTGCTGTATGGCACAACGCCAGGGCATCAAAGAAAGCTGCGCATTCAGAGCAGATTTGCATTGTCACATTTTATTGGCTATACAATCTATTTTTTGGCAATTTGGACAATAAAGGGCTATTTTTTTGAGACTAGATGCACTTTACAAATACTTCAATTTAGTGGGTCATTACTATTGATGAGATTTATTAACTCTGAATGTTTGGGTGAAAAGAAAATTGTCATTTTTGGTTTTCCTTCTTTGTATTTTTGGGGGTCTTACAATGTACACTAAATATTATCTTCATTCTATAGTCACTACGATAACCTGATACTCATTTAATATTGTTTTTTATTATTTTTTACAATTTTCTGGAAAAAACTAATATAGAGGAAATCTCATTTATTTTTGCATCTCCATCTTTTCGGAGACGCAACTTCAATATTTTTGGTTGACAGAGCTAGTTTTTTTTTTTTACGTGTTGAGTTGTCCTTCTCAGTGGTACCATTCTGGCACACAACTTTTTTTGATCACTTTTTAGAACATTTTTGTGAAGAGATTTTATGAAAAATGTAAATATTTGGTGATTTTTCCAAGTTTTATTTTTACGGTTATTGTACGGATTGTTACGGACACTGTGATACCAAATATGTGGGTTTTTTTGAGGATTTTGTGGTTTTTTTTAACTTTATTACATGTGTACAGGGAATATTTGTGTTTAGGGGACTTTAACTTTATTTAATTCTTTTTATTAAAAAATGTTTTCATCTAATATTTTTAACTGTTTTTATTTACTTTTACAGGTTAGCTTGAACAAGCGAACAAAAGACATCATCAAAATTTTTAAAACTTAAAAATCAGGCCTGGTCCTAAAGGTCTAAAATGGTTTAGACAAAGGGGTTAAGGTTTTTTTACTATATTTTTTATTTTATTTTTAATATTTTTCAGACTCCCTAGGGTACTTTAACCCAGGTTGTCTGTACAATCCTATCATATACTGCCATACTACAGGATTTTACTTTTCATTCATTACAATGTGCTGATGTGCTTTTTGAAGGCGATCGGCGGGAAAACTAGCGGCTAGCACTGATCGCGGGTGTTACCGGTAAGCCTTTGCTGCAATATGCAGCAAAACTTACCGGCTATGGAGAGGGCTCAGCCCGTGAGCCCTCTCCATGCACACGCAACCGCCATGTGACATAGTATTAATATTAAGCCAGGTGTCCATAACAACCATAAAGTCAAATTATGGGATCTGCCTAGTAAAAGAAAACATCTGATCATCTGATTCCATCCTGGAAAACAAATTTGCTTATTTCCTATACATGATAAGGAAAACAATGCCCCTTGGCTACCTTGTAAGACGGCCCTCTAACTTTTTCGGGAAGCCTAATGATATGACAAGAGTCAAACCAGTATATCTATTCCACAAGTCACTGTTTTAGTGTGGGTGCATCTTTTCAGCACCGTGTAGGGATCAGGTTTAGCTGTGTGAGAGGCTTTTGACTTTAACCTTGGAAAGTAAAAGCTCTTCTTATGGAAACTTATCCAATAAAGGCCACCTTGCAGGTGTGTGGAGACTTACAGCCATTGATGCTCCACTAAGGGAAATATGCAAATACATTTTCCAGGATGGGATAAGGAAGTTTATATACATAAAATCACTTTAGGGTAAACATCCATCTTACATAGTGTAATCTAAGATGGATTGTCTGTAAAAGGTCTGGGAAAGTTGGGCATTTGGAGTAGTACTGCCTCTGTATAAAAGAATGACCACAAAACAATTTGTTATTTCACGGTTAGACCCATTTTGACATCAGAACAAGGTCTTCGTACCAGATAACCATGAAGTGATGAATAAGCACAATAAAAGGGCAGATTCACACTGCCAAGGTTGGTCCGTAAGTCAGGGAGACTGTCCCTATTTGCCAGGTACAAACTCCTCATACACAAAATGTCTGGCGTGCCCATCTTCCTTATAATCAGGATTACAGTTCAGCGCTGCTGGTTTTCCAATGGTAGTCCACTTGATGGCCGTGAGAATCAACCATTAGGCTAGAGGTTTTTACGTTAAGAGCAGCAGCAGCAAGGACTGCCTTGAATTTTGTTGTTACAGTCTAATATCCTGCACTATACACTCACTATGAAAAATAAAATATGCCATTAAAATTTTGACACAAAATCCACACCATCCAGGAACACACTTGTAGACGATATTGTATTGGCACTAGTGTAGTATTATACTACTACACCAGTGAGAATACATTTTCCCTTTATACCCTGTCTTGTAATACCCAGGAAGTATTTGAGCATGGTGTTTATCACCTATTGTGATGCTCCTAGCCCACATCGAAGGGATTAAACACTTACCAAGGGCCCGAGCAACTGCAAGGAAAGGAATCTGATCTATTACTGTACTTCTCCTCACAGGACCATTGTGTGTCAGTCGTGGTCTTTTCCATACAACTCTGTTCACTCCAGATTTATTTATCACACTGCATGGAAGAAAATAAATATGAAGTATATGGAAATTATGGTTGCATTTTAGTCTTCATAACCCATAGTTTAATAAAATTTACAAGCTTTCCCCTGGGAACTTTCAATAGTGTTTAACTTCTAACAGACATCCTCATCACAGCCCCCTCATAGGCAGCATATTTCATAGTAATATGCCATTCCTCGTAGAAGAGTACCAAATGTTAGTCACATAAATTTATTCTCACTTTCCCAAATTAAAGAGGTCACGAAACAAAAATTGTGAGGTGTCAACTTGTGTTGATCCAGTTATTACCTTAATATTTCTAAATCGACAACTAGCGGTTATCTGTCTTCAACTATCCCCAACTGGAAACGGGTATTGATCATATGGCAATGATTTCCTTTACCCCCATGCCGCAGGCCAAGGTACCTAATCTTGCAACAAAGGGTGTATAGAGAGGGCTCATGGGCTGAGCCTACTCCATACTGACTGGATGTATGCTGCATTTTGCCGTACACCCACAATCGGTGCAAGCACGATCACATCTTGGCTGTAATTGAGGCTCCCCATGACTTCATTGGGGAGCAACGATCCAGGCTATGTAATTTCACACACTAAAAGTTCGAATCATCCCTTTTTTCTTGGAATGGATATAAAATAAACAAGAATCCTAAACATGTTAGGCAACACACCATACCCACAAAGTATGAGTCAGCGTGTAGCAAAATGAAGAAATTTTTTTGGTCTTCACACAAAAGGCGTTTTGTTTTTAATTTTTTTTTTTTATATATTTTCTTAACCCTTTAGAGAAATTGTAAAATGATCTACGATGTTTATAAAGCTAAGGGAGAAGTGGCATGGTCCCCCCCCCCCCCATAAACTATCATTTTGGAGTAACTTTGGCTTATTTGATCACGTATTGATTTGCCAGGCAAAATAGGCAAAAGTCTTTTTCAATAGGATTTATAATGGCATTCACATAGCTGGTTCAATAATGAACTATGTGCCTTCATATTTTATTTATTTCTCTTCTAAAAAGGGTCAGTGTATAGTTTCCAAAAATTGCGTCCGATGCAGGTGCAAATACATCCTTATCTGCGTTCATGTAGGAATAGAGGTTGCACTGACATTTTTCCAGAAGGCTAATAATACTCTCACTAAATGCTAAAAATGGGTCTCCTGGTGACAGGTTCCCTTTAAGTAGCCATTTGAGACAATTTGTGCAATATTACATGCATTTAACAAGTGGTGCACGACCAGGTTATTGTCTCCTCAGAAATATCAACCTACAGAGTGGGCCGGGCCAAAGCCAGTTTCAGACTCGCCAGAGCGTCCCATGGTTCACGACAACTCCCCCCCCACCACCACCACCACCAAATTCCCCAAGATATCAGTGAAGGGGACTGTGCAGAAACTGCACAGGAAGCTCAGTGTCTGCTCTCTTAGCTGGATCCCGGGAGACTCCAGCCCCTCCCTCCATCCTCACAGAGTGAGCAGCTGCAGGAGAGGATGAGGTCCAGCTCCAGCAGCGCCATCAATCCTAGCAGACTTAATGCTTGGTCATGTGACCAGAGCATCCTTGGTATGTACACAATTACTAGGCTCTGGTCACATCACCATCCATCAGGGCGTCAGCTACAGTAATGTAGTGTCTGCAGCACGCCAGTGCTGAGGGAGGGAGGAGAGAAGCCCGAGCGTATTTATACGAATGCAGGAGTAAATGAGTCTCTACATGCGTCTGACGCATGTAGAGGCGTCAACGCGATCTCTGTGTAGGGATATACTCAAAAACAGAACAACCCAAAACATTACCTGCCACCAAGACCTTCAATTCTCTCCCTTTCTCTGGGGAGCTCAGGTTTGTGATCTTGCGTTACTTCCACAGCCTTTAACATCTCTTTAGAACCGCTCTTCAAGCCAAATACAACACCAGAATCTCCAACATGGGCCACATACAGCTTATTTCCACGGATAATTACAACACTGGCAGTAGTTCCCGAGGTGCTAGGAAGCCCAGTCATAGTTTTTGGCCATTCAGCTAAAAAAAAAAAAGTCAATATTTATTAGTAGTAAAAAATGTTACACATGCATATGGCAATAGCTGAATTTTATTCTTTACAGAAACAACCCAGAAATTATCAGAATGTTAAAGAGAATCCGTCAGGCAAATTAAACCCCTAAACTAAATAGATTGTCATTAACTGCTATTAGAAAGCATTGTCTCTGTCCCTTCATGGTCCCTCTACATGCCTGTAAACTTAAGCAATGAGGTCCTAAAGCTGTATGCAAATGACCGGTGAAATGTCCAATGAGTCATTAGCATATTCAAGATGTCCAGCTTATACATGCGTGGGAGGCACAGCCACACCCCCAGTGCTTGACTTACAGTCTGTATAAGCACTGTCAGTCTGTGAGCACGCCTTCCTACAGACACATAGAGTCCATACCAGACGCCGGCCAGCCCTTTCCTGTACCTCATCTTGATCGTGTTTGACAAAGGCATGTGTCAGGCCGAAACGTCACAACTGATCACTTGCATGTTAATAAATACCATTTTCTGGCATCTAAAACTCTAAAGGAGTACTTGGATTAATTTACTTGTTGAGTATGTATGGTGTAAAGGCTCCTCCATGTGCTTCTTGGTGCTGGCCACGCCCCCTGCAGCCTGTGTGCATGTATGAGATACTCCTATAACCTGAGTGAAGTTGGCCCCCCCACCTTGTCCAAATCAAACAAAATTGGTGTGAAACGTTTGTGCTGGTTTGTGCAGCAGAAATTTTCGTTTGTGCCACTATTTTATATTTTGATAGATCGGGCATTTTGGGACGCAGCGATACCTAATGTGTCTGATTTTTACAATTTATTATATTTTATATCAGTTCTAGAGCCACAGGCTCATTGTAATGCATGTGCAGAAGCCATGTATCCTCGGGTCAAACGAAGACCCGAGGCTACCATGGCAACCGATCGCCACTCCCCGATGACGTTTGGGGGAGCGGCAATCGGAGGGAAGATGGCGGCGCCCGTGCGCCGCCAAATATAAAAGTGCCGTTGGCGATTTTGCCGGCGGCAAAGAAAAGGTTAACACCCGCGATCGGTGCAAGCACCGACCGCGGGTGATAGCGATGGGTCTTTGCTGCGATATGCAGCAAAGCCCATCTCTGTATGAAGAAGGCTCAGCCCGTGAGCCTTCTTCATACAACCTTCACAGCTCCATGGCGGATATATCCGTCACGGAGCGTGAAGGGGTTAAGCAGTAACTTATTGTTATCAGTTTTTCCACATCTTTCAATCATATCGGCCCCAGGAGGCAACTAATACAGTTGAAATAAGGAGGGCAAATTCAGATTCTCGTTGTAGCTTCTCCTCAGGGTCTCTCTGTTGAGGAAAAATAGTGGGTCCAGAAAGAGAACCTCTAAAGATATTGCAGTTCTGTCAATACCTTCTCACTTTTCCCGCAGTTCCAAACAGTCAATGAAGTGTCGCTTTAAAATAGCGCTGAGAGCAGCATCTCTTAAGTTGCCTGGAACTGCAGGAAGATTAGGTCCTATTTGGTGAACTATCTGGGAGTGATGGTCTGAGTGCCCACAGAAATGGCTCTGAGTGTCACCTCTGGCAGCCGTGCCATAGGTTCTCCACCACTGCTTTAAGGTCATCAGCTGCCAGGTTAGCCGGAAGGCAGAATGTAATAGAGAGACCGTATTTGGTACATGTTGCTGCAGATTCATTCTTTATTGTGAAACTTATTTGAACAGTTATTGTTAAGCTAGGTCATTGACATTTCCAAAGAATAGCCATTTGACAACCCTATGAATGTCATCTTTAGCTTTGACTCTCAGCAAGACACTCCCCACTTGCTTGATAATTGTCGTCAGTTTAAAGTAAGGACTAATATGGCAACATCTGAACTGATGTCAAAATATGGTTGGATATTTGCAATTCATTAAGGGCCTATTCACTTAAGGATATAAAATACACTATCTTATTTTGTCATGTTTCACTTTATGTAATGCTACATTTGTATACATAGGGAGTAAAGCATGTCCCTTCCCTCTCCCCCTTTTTTCCTATCATCCACTTTCTTTCCTATATATATTAGCTCTGATCGAGTTCCTTTGTTCCCCTATTTCTGGCTTCCTACTGTAGGTTTCCTTTTCTGTTTTTGTTGAATCCTCTTGGGGACCCGCAGGCTCGTTTGGTGCTTTGCTTTTTTTTGTTTTTCCCCTGTGTACAAAATGATTAAAAAAAAAAAATGGCTAGACAGGCCTGGCTTGAATACATATCCCCCAATTTCACTTTCTCAACAATATTGACATTGATTGTCAATACATTTATAAAAAGGTCATACAGTTCTCTAAGGAACATCAATGAGACCACCACCTGTGGCCATTGAGACAACAAAGTGCAAGTTGTAAAAACAAAGCCCATAAGAAAGTGATACAACTACGGTAGTATTGTAACTAGTACAAATGTGCATGTATATCGTAGGATTCTATCCTGACTTGGTGCACCGATATGCTCCCACTGTTCTGAGTAACTGGTGATATAGTTCTCCAAGAAGGGACTGTGGACCAGTCTAATAACAGATACCATTACTGCAGTGTGAGGATACTGCCCCAGATCCAACTGCAAACCTGGAAAACAGGCAGTCCCCTTCTTAAGAACACCTGACTCCTAGATTTTGGTAATTTTCTGTACTTCAGCCCCAGGCTATAATGATCAGTCATAACAGTTACCAAAAGGTTTCTGAAATTAAGCTTTATTGTTAATCCTGTTTCTTATGACAACCTAACATTTTTAAAATCCAATTTTCACAGAATGCTAAAAAAAAAAAAAAAAAATTCTGGTTACAATTATAAAATATACAGTTCTGACTTGCATACAAATTCAACTTAAGGACAAACCTAAAGAACCTATCTTGTACTTAACCCAGGGACTGCATATGCATGCATTCCTGCTGCCACTTACAACATACTCAAAAGTAGATTTAAATTTCTCTTAACAGTTTAAAATGGTCAAACTGATTAAACATTAAGATAGATTCTGGTGACCTTAGTCAAGGCAAGAAGTAATCTCAGATAATTCTGCATTAATTAGAAACAGTTGTAAACAGAATGAGTGATTGACCCAATAAACATATTATGGTACGCAGGGCACTATGAAGTATAATGACAGCTAGGCAAAAAATAATGACAGCTGTTTTATAGGGAGAACATGCCTGGGCTATGCACAAGTTCAGTTTACCTACCGAGAGCTCTCATATAGACATGTCCTGGCAAGAAACCTGACAGTCCACTGCATCATCATAGAGCACTGTGAGCTGTCTGCACCAGTGAATTACATCAGACATACAAACCATAATACTTGCTTCAAAAGAAATAGTATAAACGGCTGCTGGTTTCATGCAATCCTGGAGCCGAGATATGCACTATTTTCATTAATAATATCCCCAATTTTAGCCCTCATATAGGGGAAGTCATTTTCAGGCCTCAATTTTATTCTTTATTGTACTAAAACCTGCCAAGTGTAATGAGGAAGTGCATTGAGATTACATCTCCCCCTAACGAAACACACTTAACCAAAGGTGTTGACCACTTTGAGGGAGATTTATCAGAAGCAAAAAGAATAGATTTTCCCCAGTTTTAAAAAACATCTATCATAAGATTCCCTTTTCAGTATTCAGATCTCAGTATAGATAGGAACGGCTGCATTTAGAAGAAAAACAGATTGTAAAATATTTAAAGAGGACCGGTCACCCATAATAAAAAAACAATCACTAGGAGCTGCTTAAGTAAATAGCTCCTAGCACTATCTACGCTGCTAGCATTATCGGAACCCTCCAATAACGCTAGCAAACACTGCTGTGAAGTACAGTAGAAACAATGGACCGCGCTCAAAGTGTTCCCCCCTTTCACATCATAGGCCGGCAGCGACTGCGGAGCTTCATGCGGCAGTCACCGCCCGTAACCCCAGCCCCTCATGAAAACGCCGCACCACGTTTCTATTGTACTTCGCAGCAGTGTTTGCTAGTGTTATTGAAGGGTTCCGATAATGCTTGCAGTGTAACACTGCTGCAACTTTAGTTCTGCAGAGCACCTCTGGGCTAATCTGTGATGCAATTTATTCACCCCCCCTGGCCCAACTGGAACCACTAGAGTGCCGAGTGCCTCTGCAACTTTCATGCATCCCCAGCCAGCAGCACATGGAACGTAAAGACTGTGCATGTGCAAGATATGCAGAGAGCTGGCTACATCACCAGCTCTATGAATGCTCTGTAGGCGGTGCTAGTGTGGTCATGGATGGAGATGCACATGACTGGAACATCCATCAGCAGGCTCATTTCAGTAACAGAACATTTGAGCCCCTCTTCATCCTGATCCTGGCGCTTAACCTCAATAATCAGGACACATGAGCACCTAAAAAAAAAAATTTTTCAAAAAACTTAAAAAGCTAATTACTCATGCATCCACTACGCAGGAGGTGCAAGAGGCGTGAATAATTAGCAGCCCGAAGTGCAAGACTTCACTCTGGTCTCCTTTTGATAAGTCTCTTTTTTTAGGCGACTCCAGTGTGTCAAGATTAGCTAAGGCAAGTGCCGGAATTGGGAGGAAGAGGGTTAGTATCTGTTTTTTTTATTTTTAATGGTTGATTTCCTGTAAAGAAGCAATCCCTGCATCATTTACCCTATAGCAATGTACAGGATACTAATTCAAGGTGTTTGAGACATTTCCCTGCATTGCAGTTCCCCTCTGCCCTTAGAAACCATCATATTGGTTTAGCTCCTTTTTGTCTGTTATTTCTATTTCATAATCCCTTAGTACTCACACACAGGAGCAGCTAGAGACCATCTGTGCCTGCTGTTGGAACATTGCAATTATTAAGAAAACAAGAACGAGCTCATACTTACCTTTGCCGGCAGCTCTGCTGACCTCCGGTATCTGTCAGTGCCGTGCCAGGAGACAGCATAGGACGGTGGGAGAGCCCGGGAAGGCAAGAAAAAGCTCATTTTGTTTTCTTAAAGTCAATATAGCATTGTGAACCTACTTTCTGAAGTAGTTCTCAATGTAGATTCACCCTCCCTGCAGCATCCACATACCGTTTTTAGCGTATACAGCCTTCTCTAAAACAAACTTTATTTACTTTTTATGCAAATTAAGTGCAGGAGTTACTGGGGGCATGGAGTAGCCTCAGAGAGCTCCATGGGCAAAGGCTCCTCAACCCTCGCCTTAGCAATACATGGCCACAAACATGGGGAAAGAGAGCATGCTGTGTCTTTTCCTTGTGCACTGGATGTAATTAAAGGAAACCTACCACTTCTGATAGGGCTTCTAAGCAGCAAATGCCGTGCACCAGCTCACCCTGTTAGTCAGAGGAGCAAAATCTGGTGACAACTCCTCTTTAAACGTAATTTGTCATCCAGATTTACGTACCTAAACTGCTAAGTTACTGTGATAAATGTAACCAGTGGGAGGGGAGCCCTTATAGTACGCAAATTCACCACTTTCCCCCAGCCTCGTTTTAATTGGCCTAATTGACCTAGGTTGTTTATGAAAAAAAGCACGTGATCGGGCTTCAAAAGATTTCGGCAGCCAAATCGTCTACATGCACCTCGCCCCTCCGCCACCTCCCCCCCAAAGCCATAAAAACTCTAGGGCTACATGCACACTGCCATTTTCAGCCACACCGTGGCACGGCGGGCACACAGCAGCGCGCGGGGAGAGGAGCAGTGCAGCTCACCCCCACCCCTCCCCATAGGAACATATGGTGCCTGTCCTATCTTTTCCCAGTCTACGGAGCGGTACGATGCCGCCCGTTGGGTGCCGTGAGCCCATAGTAGTATATGGGGGACTTATATCGGCCGTATAAACACTCACCGGCCACTTTATTAGGTACACCTGTCCAACTGCTCGTTAACACTTAATTTCTAATCAACCAATCACATGGCGGCAACTCAGTGTATTTAGGCATGTAGACATGTTCAAGACAATCTCCTGCAGTTCAAACCGAGCATCAGTATAGGGAAGAAAGGTGATTTGAGTGCCTTTTAACGGGCTGGTCTGAGTATTTCAGAAACTGCTGATCTACTGGGATTTTCACGCACAACCATCTCTAGGGTTTACAGAGAATGGTCCGAAAAAGAAAAAACATCCAGTGAGCGGCAGTTCTTTGGGCGGAAATGCCTTGTTGATGCCAGAGGTCAGAGGAGAATGGGCAGACTGGTTCGAGCTGATAGAAAGGCAACAGTGACTCAAATCGCCACCCGTTACAACCAAGGTAGGCAGAAGAGCATCTCTGAACGCACAGTACGTCGAACTTTGAGGCAGATGGGCTACAGCAGCAGAAGACCACACCGGGTGCCACTCCTTTCAGCTAAAAACAGGAAACTGAGGCTACAATTTGCACAAGCTCATCGAAATTGGACAGTAGAAAATTGGAAAAACGTTGCCTGGTCTGATGAGTCTCGATTTCTGCTGCGACATTCGGATGGTAGGGTCAGAATTTGGCGTCAACAACATGAAAGCATGGATCCATCCTGCCTTGTATCAACGGTTCAGGCTGGTGGTGGAACACGAGAGAGGAAGCCGAGTCTCCAGCAGCAGGCCTAGCCAAACCGGGGCTAGCGGGCCGGGGAAAACGGCCAGTGTGTGGCGCTTTTTTTTTGCCGTGTTTGACGGGCACGGAGGACGGAGCTGCACACGTTCGCCAGGGACCACTGTGGCTTCATCAGGAAGAGAAGGCTTCATGTCCCAAGACCCCGAGAAGGAAAGTGTGTATGCCATCCGTCAAAGGCTCATAGCCTGTCACCACGCCATGTGGAGCAACTCCGTGGTATGATTGTGGAACTTGTGTGCCCGGCCTAGTACAATGCTGTAGGTGTTTTTAATTCTATAACCATTATAGAACCCTCATGCCCATACATGAGCTGGCAAAATAAGAGAGAGGGTACAGCAGCATGCTCACATACTCAGTGACACAGCAGTTGTAAGAATCTGGCTAAGCCACCATCAGTCTTCTACGGATTGGATTGCATACTGGGATAAGTCCAACCTTTTAGTTTCAATCTGAGCCTCTACACACAGAAAGATCTGAAGGCGACGAATGTAAGTATTTCCTTGCAGTAATCGTCTCTGGCCTGTCATTGTTGTCCCCCTAGGTGGAGCTATATAACTGCTTTGTTAGTTTAGATTATATATGCAGATCAATGTTCAGGGATCCAGCAACTAGACTTCGTATGTTTGACAAAGGAGGTGACTGTTTCCATATTTGGTATAATTCTGCAAAGGTACTGACTGTATATATTTGTTTAAGTAGTTTAGATGGATCAAGCCGATTTGGTTTGTGAAGGCCTCATTGGTAGTAAAGGCAGGTCCCGGTTACATCGAGATAGGGTCTGATGTTGTGTCTTAAGTTGAATTTGTATTAAGTCGGGACTGTATATTTTACATTGTAATCCAGACAGAACTTTTTGGGTCTCTGTCCAATGGATTTTAAAAATGTTGGGTTGTCATAAGAAATTCAATATTAACATAAAGCTTCATATCAGACACATTTATTAAAAACTGTTACAAGTGTTATTTGCCGCCTAGACTAATACGTAAATATACCAATATCCAGAGGGTCCGTTTGTAACTAGGGGTCGTATGTAAGTTGAGTGTTCTTAGTAGGGGACCGCCTGTTATATGGTAAGTAAGGACAATCTCGACATTTTTTGAGGCTGTAGAGAATGACTTACCAGGTTTTAGTTTCAACAAGATTTTTTGTATTAAGCATAACAGTGCCTTACAATTTGGTGTCATGGCATAACATAGTCCCTTCGCAGGGGGATCTCATGTGGTACCATGGTTAGTTTAATGGTGAGTTTTCAGCTATAGAGCTCAGTTCCTAAAACAGTAACTACGTATATTTTAGTTTGTGGATGCAAGCGGTAAAGGTAAGACAACCTGACCATATGGTTGTTTCCGAGGTGTTTGGCTCCAAACCAAGTGTGAGACCAAAGTAGGAGCATGTAACAGATTTTTTCTAATTCTATTTTATCCATGTTTAATACACACCTGCTTTTGGCTTCAACTCCTCAACAGAAACCTAACTTCTATTTTTATCCTCACTTAATATTTACGTTACACAATCATTAGATCTATGGAAAGTTTGGGCGTAGCATAGCTAAACGAACTGGCTGAATCATATGATCGTCGGTGCAGGGATTTCTGTCGCTCTATTAAACAGACCCCTCTTATAGTCTGAAAGTCATTGCATCACAGACACTGAATGCAGTAATAAGCTCTGTTTGTTTGAGCCATGCTTTTGGTTTTAAAAAATTGCAGGGGGCCCATCGCTGCTGACCATATATACCCTGATAAGGCTAAGTTCCACTGCAATCAGCGTTCAGTAAGGTCATTCGTTATAAGAGCGTGAACATTTTGCAACAGTTTCAGCCTTTTCATCCACTATATATGATGGATACCTGATGTATTTTTGAGGAATAGAAGGGATGCAGACCTTCTATTTTTACCCTATCGGCTTGTGGACCGGCCTGACACAAGGCTTGTAATGATTATCCCATAACCTTTTATGCCCTCGATGCCCTGCGTTCAACTGGTGTAGTTATCATGAATTCGAACAAATGCACATAGTTCCATAAAGCAGTGGAGGCGATGAATTCAAGGAACCAGAAAAAAATCACTGCTAACTTGCAATGCTTATTGTTAGTTTCGTCTTTGGAATTGTTTTTTGTCATCTTTGTTGATTGCTTTAACCCCTTAAGGGCAACGGGTTTTTCACTCCATTTCTCGCTCTCAACTTCAAAAATCGTATAACTTTTTCAATTTTTTTTTACAAGTGTACAGACCGTGTGAGGGCTTATTTTGTGCGTAACAAATTTACTTTCCACGTATGTTAGTTATTTTAACAATCCCGTGTACATGCGAAGCTGAACAAAAATTCCAAATGTGGAGAAAAATAGAAAAAAAAAACTGCACGTGCTCCACGTTCTGTGGGCTTAGTTTTACGCCTTTCACTCATTCACCTCCATAAGAACAAAAGAGTTTATGACGGTTCGGGAGGTGCGGAGGTGGGGTGCAGTGTTGGGGGTGATACCAACTTATATAGTCTAGTTTATGTATTGTTGTTTTATACATTTTCAAAAATTAAAGAATGTGTGTACCAAAAGAAAAAATGTTTTTGCCATCTTCTGAGCTGAAATACTTTTCATACTTTGGCCGCACGGAGATGTGTTGAGGGGGCATTTTTTTGCGAAATGGGCCGACGTTTTCATTGCTAACCTTTTGAGGTCTGTGCGACATTTTGATCATTTTTATTTATGTCAAAGTAAAAAAGGTGTATATATAAAGTGCCTCATTCATATCTACTCAGGACATTTGGGCGCCATTTCCCTCTGGGGGTCACCGCCGCCCCCGTAACTGTTTTTAATTTTGATAGATCGGGCATTTTTGGACGCGGCGATCCTAATATGTCTGGTGATTTTTTAAACTGTTTTATTATGTTTTATATCCGTTCTGAGGGTGGGTGATTGAAGGGTGTGGTTGCTGATTTATGTGAATTTTTAATATTTTATTTAATTTTTTTTAACTTTTTTTCTTTTTTTTTTGTTCCATATTTTTTAGACTAATCTAGGGTACATTAACCCTACAAGTTAGATCGCTCCTACCATATACTGCAATCTCTGTATTGCAATATTATGGCATTTTGGCAGCAATTCATTCAAGAGCACCTGGCTCATGGTAACAATCTGCAGGTCCAGATAGCTCGGGTCAACGAAGACCCAGGCTACCATGCAACCGATCGCCGCCCCTTTTAAACGCCGGCGGCAGGTTGAATGAAAGTTATAGCCGCGACTCGGATGCAAGCACCGACCGCAGTATTAAGCGGTGGGGGTTTGATGCTGCAATATGCAACAACCCCCACCTCTGTATGAGAGGACTCAGCCCGTGAGTCCCTTTTCCCTTTCTAACCTCCCTTAATACCTCGGTCCGACGCTTACGGCGCAGGCGTATTAAGTGGTTTAAGTAAATCTACCATCACAATTAGGACTACATACACACGAACGTATGCGGGATTGTATATACAGCCCCCCATACACTCTATGGGCCTCACAGCACCGTACGGGAGTGGTACAGTGCACACACGTTCAGCACCGTTCTGTTCGACGGAATACGGCGCGTCTGCGCTTTATTCCTATGGAGAGGGGGGGGGTGAAATTCACAAAGTATCACTGATAGACCAGTGAATGGTAAAAATTTTTGACAAATGTGTCACCAAATAAATTATGGGGGTTGATTTATGGAGCTAGTAACTATGCCCACGCATGGCAAAGAGTTGTATGTTTTTCTGATTGCATGGTTATCACGGGTCCTTGGTTTTCTCCCACCCACAAAACTACGGTAGGTGTTAGGCCGTGAGCCCCATGGGGACATGGACTCTAAACTGGCAAACAGTGCAGCGCCTGGTAATATTGTGTGCGCTATAGAAATACATGAATTTTTATGATGCCTCCCATACCTTTGTAGCAAGTTAGAGAGCAAGGGCTCTGGTCAAAGAAATACGTTTCAAACTGTGAAGGAAACCGCATGGTCACTTGGCATCCTTTTATAGATACTCCCAGAACGCACGGGTTTTGAGAGGCACAGGAAGTGACTTAAAGTTGTCCACACAACTTCAGGATATGGCACAACAATAATCACACAATAAATCAAGGAGCTGCCACCGGTTCCTGTATATAAGCTGGTCGAAATGGGATTTCATTGGCTTGAGGTTTTGTTACTGGTTTTAATTAGGTGTTAGCATGATATAAGCGAGACTCAGACGTGGAGGAATTCTGCTGTGATCGAGATAAAAGAGCAACACAGATTAGTTTTTAATTTAATTGGCTTAAGGGCGGCTCTAGACAAAACAGTATCTACAGTTGGGATTTAACAGGTAGAGTATATTAAAATACAAGGTAGCACACAGTGACAGCAGTCATAGGAAGTTTGTTACCTGTGGTGGCCCTCCAATGGAACCTTTTAGTCCAAACCTTAAGATCTTCTCTGCTCTTGATGTTAAAATGGTTCCCAGACAGACAATGCCGCCTTAGAGGTGCCGTGGGTATATCTGATAGTGTCACCACCTACTGCCCACCTCCAGGAGGGGGTCATGGGCTCCCTTCTACCTGTTATTACAACAGAGCCCTGGAGAAGCCAAAACTTCTCAAGGGAATGTGAGGTGTGGTATCTGGTTCTGGTATCATTGGTCGGTGAATCCTTGGATCGCCATTGATACCAAAGCTTACATAATTTGCTCTGGTTCTATCCAGAAATATTTATTTCTTGAACCAAGTGTTCTAGAGTCCGGAGATCGCACCACTGTGACATGAATAACACAAATCCAAAAGTATTTGTTTTCTGGTCGAGAGGACCATAATCCATAACTTTCCCTATTCAACCTAAGTTTATTATAGACACTCATAAAGGCCACTTTATTAGGCACACCATGCTAGTACGGGTTGGACCCCCTTGGCCTTCAGAATGCCTCAATTCTTCGTGGCATAGATTCAACAAGGTGCTGGAAGCATTCCTCAGAGATTTTAGTCCATATTGACTGATGGCATACACATTGCTGCAGATTTGTCGGGCTGCACATCCATGATGCGAATTCCTGTTTCCACCACATCCAAGATGCTCTATTATTGGATTGAAAGTCTGGTGACTTTTGGAGGCCATTTGAGTACAGTGAACTCATTGTCATGTTCAGAGAAACCAGTCTGAGATGATTCCAGCTTTATGACATGGTGCATATCTGCTGAAAGTAGCCATCAGATGTTGGGTACATGTGGTCATAAAGGGATGGACATGGTCAGCAACAATACTCAGGTAGGCTTGTGGCGTTGGAACGATGCTCAATTGGAACAAGGGGCCCAAAGGTGCAAGGAAAATATTCCCCACACCATGACTCCACAACATGAAAGCATGGATCCATCCTGCCTTGTATCAACGGTTCAGGCTGGTGGTGGTGGAGTCATGGTGTGGGGAATATTTTCTTGGCACTCTTTGGGCCCCTTGGTACCAATTGAGCATCGTTGCAATGCCACGGCCTACCTGAGTATTGTTGCTGACCATATCCATCCCTTTATGACCACAATGTACCCAACATCTGATGGCTACTTTCATCTCAGCAGGATAATGCAGCCAATGTCATCAAAGCTTGAATCATCGCAGACTGGTTTCTTGCCGAAAAACCCTCCGTCCTTAAGGGGTTAAGAATCACCAAAAGGACAAAAAACAATTCCAAAGACGAAAATACAATAAGCAACTTGCAAAGTAAGCAGTGATTTTTTTTTTTTCTGGTTCCTTGAAATTCTCCTGCACTGCTTTATGGAATATGTGCATTTTGTTCATATAACTACACCAAGTTAAACCAGGGGAATCGAGGCATAAAAGGTGTGGGATAATCCTTACAGCCCTGTGTTAGGCCCAGGTCACAACCGCATAGGGTAAAAATAGAAGGTCTTGCATTCACCTTCTATTCCTCAAAAATACATCAAGGTATCCATCATATATAGTGGATGAAAAGGCTTGAACTGTTGCAAAAATGTTCACGCTCTTAATAACAGAATACCTAACAAACTGCTGATTGCAGGTGGAAACTTAGCCTTATCAGGGTAATATGGTCAGCAGGATGGCTGCAATTTTTTAAACCAAGCATGGCTCAAACAAACAGAGCTTACTGCATTTCAGTGGTCTGTGATGCAATGACTTTCAATGACTATAAGGGGGTCTTTTTAATAGAGGACAGAAATCCCTGCACGACAGATCACTATGATTCAGCCAGTTCGTTTTAGGCTTGCTACGCCCAAACTTTCCATAGATCTAATGATTGTACTGTAACTATTAAGTGAGGATAAAAATAGAAGTTAAGGTTCTGTTGAGGAGTTGAAGCCAAAATCAGGTGTGTATTAAACATGGATAAAATAGAATAGCATCTGTTTACATGCTCCTACTTTGGTCTACACTTGGTTTTGGAGCCAAACACTTCGGAAACACCATATGGTCAGGTGTTTTACCTTACAGCTGCAGTCCACAAACTAAAATATACCTTAGTTAACCGTTTTAGGACTGAGCTCTATAGCTGAACTCCATTAAACTAACTCTGGTACCCTATGAGATCCCCCTGCGAGGGGCATATGTTATGCCATGACCAATTGTAAGGCACTGTTATGCTTTAATTCAATAAAATCTTGTTGAAACTAAAACTCTGGTACCAAGTTCTCTAAGCCTCACAAAAAATGTTGAGGATTGTCCTTCCTACCATATTACTTCACTGAGGCCTTCACTAAACAATGAGCTTGATCCATCTAAAACTACTTTAAAAAATAATAATACATAATGACCTTATGCAGAATATACCAAATATGGAACAGTCACCTCCTTTGTCAACATAGAGTCTAGTTGGCTGGATCCTGAACATTGATCTGCATATATAATCTAAACAAAGGCAGTTAATAGCCTCCAGCCTATGGGGGACACAATGACAGCCAGAGACAGATTACGGCAAGGAATAATTACATTCGCCTTCCAGATCTTTCTGTGTGTAGAGGCTCAGATGAAACTGACAAGGTTGGACTTATCCCAGTAGCAATCCAATCCTAGAGACTGATGGTGGCTTAGCCATATTCTTACAAGTCTTGTGTATGAAGTATGTGACAGGCTGCTGTACCCATCTCCCATTATTGCCAGCTCAATGTATAGGGCATGAGATCTAATAATGAGTTACTAAGAATTAAAACACACAGCCATCATACAGCATTGTCCAGGCCGGGCACAAGTTCCACAATATACTCACGGAGTTTCTTCCACATGGCGTGGTGACAGGCTATGAAGCCCTTGCGGATGGCAGTACACACTTCTTCGGGGTCTTGGGACATGAAGCCCTTCTGCTTCCTGATGAAGCCCCATAAGTGGTCCCTGGCGAAGTGTGCAGCTTCCCGTCCTCCGTGCCCGTCAAACACGGCAAAAAAGCCCACACACTGGCCGCTTTTTCCGCCCGCTTTAGCCCCGTTCTGGGCAGGAGCCTGCTCTGGAGACTCGGCTTCCTCTCCGTGTTCTGCCTCCTCCTCCTCCTCCTCCCAAGGCAGCTCGCCTTCTCCGGGCTCCGGCTCCACTAATATCTGGTTGACGTCCTCCATGTACTTCCTGCCGCCCTGGTCGGAAGACACACTAACCCGTAGAGTGAAAGGGATCTCCATTCCCTCTGCTGTGGTGCCTCGGGTGTACGCGCCGTCTTCCTACTCACAGCGAGAGAGAATGTTTACCACGACCGCCCGCTTCTTCCTCAGCACCACAGGAAGCCGGCACTGAATAAATGTCCACGAACCTGTTTCTACCGCCCGCCCGCGCTTCTTATTGTTTATGTTTAACAACACTGTTCCGATCTGTCCTACAGCCGCCGTGACGTCACGCCTCAATGTAACACTCAGCTGTACTGCACGCACAGTCCAGCTACCCGCCCCGACCAGCTGCGCATGCGCGCTGACAGCTAGCCAGCCACTAGCGGCTCGGAGGAGGTGGGAATAAACTGGGAGACGGGTTAAGTGGGAGCGGTCTATGAGCAGGGAGGTTCTCGAACTTTCTGTAAAGGCAGCGCACGTCCATCTTTGATTATAGATTACGCTGTGCTGGTCGGAGAGCATAGCAGGAGACTATGTACCTAGTGGGTGCTACTACATTTCTCATTGTAATTTCTATAGCTTATGTATGTGAAGTTGCGGGAGTTCTATAGCTTTTATTTGCTTAATGTTTTGGACTTTGATTGTAAAAGTGTTAGTAAATATGTGACAGTTGCATAAAGGATACATTAATCAGATAACGTGAATTATCAAGTTAATGAACCCTATGAAGAGCAATGTGACCTCTCAACTGTATTGTTATGGGAACACCTATGCAATGCATTTAATGCCTAAGACGTGGCGCTTTTGTCTGCGCTTGCAAACGCAGACAAAGTCGCGCCCACCGGGGCGGGCCTCGGCCCGATCGCATCGGCGTTTCTATGGAAACGCCTGCGATCGGGAACGAGCCGCCGGTGTTTTGCGTTAATTTAATATATATGTGGGGTTTGTGTTATGATTTATGATTTTTTGCGCATTAAATGTCTCTTTATAAATTATGGGGCTTATGGGCATTTTTATTGATTTATTAATTTATTCTTTATTTAATAACATTTTTTTTTACTTTTTTGCTAGTTCCACCATGGGACATGAATAAGCAATCATCTGATTGCTTGTTCATGATAATATTCTGCAATACTGATGTATTGCAGAGTATTAGTTGTGTCAGCCCATGTACATGCATAGCCTAACACTGTGGGGCTTATTTACTAAGGGTCTGCGGACGCACATTCGTCGGATTTTCCAACGTTTACGGGTTTTGCACGGCTGTGACAGGTATTTAACTGAGGATTGTGTCGCACGCAATCGGATTTTGGCGTAGCTGCACTGCCTTTCACGCGACCGAAATGGGGTGATGGGCCGTTGGACGATCCAACTGATTCAGACTCAACGCAGAATTTAACATTCAAATTGTGTTGCAAGATCAAGCACTTACACATACTTACATACACCATGAAGAAGAAGGTGTACTCCGTCGGACCTGAGCGGGGAAGCGACACATGCAGGATATCGGGCGCATGATCTTAGTGAATCTCCACCGGACGGGTAAGTAAATGTGCCTTTAACCCCCTCCTGCCGCAGCCATTTTTATTTTTTGTGTTTTAATTTTTCACTTCCCACCTTCAAAAATCTATAACTTTTTTATTTTTCCATGTACAGAGCTGTGTGATGGCTTGTTTTATGCGTAACAAACTGTGTTATTTAATATTCCATGCCGTGTACTGGGAAGTGGGGAAAAAAATCCAAACGCAGTGAAATTGGCGAAAAAACTCATTTGTGCCGTTTTCTTGTGGGCTTAGATTTTACGGATTTCACTGTATGCCCCAAATGACATGTCGGTATGATTATGGGAATACCAAATTTGTATAGATTTTAGAATGTTTTTATACATTAACAAAAATGAAAACCTCCTTTACAAAACACTTTTTTCTTTTTTTTTTTCAACTGAAAATTTTTATTTTATTTTCCTTTTAACAAATAGGAACATATACAGATAGACAATACCAGTTTACTATCTATTTAGTTATATCTTGACCTGGCAGAGTCAATGTCGCATAGTGCACTTAGAACATTCCCAATCTATTTGCCAAATTGTGGGGATTCCTACTGTTACTCTGCCAGTATGGGCACATTAGCTTACTTTGAGCCTTGAAACGACAGGGCAGTGGTTGTATCGCCATCTTTAACTTATAACTAAGATCAGAACAAACTGAATATTCCGTCCTCTTCCCTACCCCAGTGCCTGTGTGTTGTCTCCCCCACCTCTGTAGCATCCCCGGCACCTCTCCCTCCCTGATCTAGACCTTGAGCCCTCCCAACCTGCCCCTGAGATCTTCTTGACAATACCATTGGGTATATTGGAAGGCATTCTTAAGGTCCACAATTTCCTGTCTACTGTAATGATTAACTATAAACATTTTCCATTTTTGGAAAAAGGCCTTTGCTCCCTTCTCTCTAAGGCACAATGGGGCTCATTTACTAAGGGTCCAAACGCTGCACTTTCGTCGGGTTTCCAGAATGTTTCGGTTTTGCACCGAAATGCCCTGGGTTTTTGGCGCACAGGATTGTGGCGCATCGGCGCCACCTTTCACGAGATAGAAATTGGGGGGGCGTGGCCGTCAGACAACCCGACGGATTCGGAAAAACCGTGGAATTTAAAAAACGATTTGTGTCGCAAGATCAAGCACTCACATGCACCGGGAAGAAGAAGGTGAACTCTAGCGGACCTCGGCAGAGCAGCGACACCTGCAGGATATCGGGCGCACGACCTTAGTGAATCCCGGCAGACCCGAATCTGCGTCGGACAACGCGCCACGGGATCGCGACTGGACCGGCTAAGTTAATGTGCCCCAACGTATCTATCCTATCTATACTGAAAAGATGTTTTAGCTGTTCGATCAATTCTGGTACCATGGGATATGAACTCTTCAACCAGTGAGTTAGAATACACTTTTTGGCCACTAGCAGCACTACATGCAGGAATCTCAATCCCTACGGAACACTTCCCTCTGTTTTTTTTCTTTCCTGTTCCCCCTCCTCTTCCATCTCCTCATTTTGACTGCCAATATCATGAAATAAGCACTCCCGGGGGTTTCCCGTGATATTTGTGTGCTAAAATCTATTGATATATTCTACGATCTGCAACCAATATCCTTGAATATCAGGGCAAACCCAAATACCATGCCACACATCAGCTGGCTCTTTAAATTTACTGAAGCCAGCGTGCGTGTGCCCTAGGAGGCGGGGACACGCACGCCGTGCTGCCGGCGTCAGAGCTGAATCGGACCGGATCAGTGTACCCACCATCTTTTGCTGAATCCTGTTGTGTCTGGGTGAAAATGGAGTATGCCTCGCGGAGCTTCTGGCTTGCAACAAGAAATTTACTATGGGCCTCCTGCTTTTTTGCCTTCACACATGACATAATTCGTCCCCCGACTGTCATTTTGGCTGACGCCCAGTAGAGACCTGGATCATCTACATCCTGTTCATGTGTAGAGTTAAATTCCTGCCACCACCCTTTAAGCAAAGACTGGAAGCCCTCCTCCTTAGAGAGGAAACCTGGATATCTCCATGTCACATGAGAGCCCCTGGGGTGCTTATCTGCGTACTGCACTTCTACCGGGGATCCTATATTTACCTCAGTTACACGCCTACCTAACAAGGAGGAAGTTAGTATATAGTCGATCCTTGATCATGTGCCATGAGCGTCTGAAAAATGGAAAAAACGGCCGACAAGGCGGCGTCGTCAGGCAAGTTGACGCCAAAGTAGGGGGAACGGAACCGGCAATCTCCCACGGAGGGAATTCCCCTGGCGACAAGTTCACTAAGGAAGCTCAGCGGAGGAGGCCCGAGCGGTTCTCAAAAAACACGGCCCCTAAATTCGGACACAAAGGCTGAGAGAGAGCTTGTACCGGGTCGCTTCTGTTCCCACAGGGTGTGGCCCCAGGCCAGGGCTTTCTGGAGTAGGCTGATTAAAAACGCCACCTTTGATCGTTCCGGAAAAAATGGGTCGGCATACGTTTCAATAGCCGGGAACAATGAGTTAAAAAACTTCTGCACATCTTAGGATCACCATCATATTTGCTGGGCATGACAAGCGCATCCTGGGTTCAACAGCGGGAGAGACGGAGCTGAAGAACTGCTGAAGCAGCTTCGGGGACCTGTTGCCGGTTGTGGTTGGCCAATAGTTGCCTGCAACCTGGCAGTGACCTGCCTCAAGCTGTTCACGCTGCGCAGCCATATGACGGGATTGGTGAATCACACATCGTAGCGTGGTCAGGCTGCTAGCGAGACGGAAACCTCGGCGGGATCCATGGCCGGATCTTAATGTCGGCTTAGAGGTGTGGATCCTCTGAACCATGCGACGATGTCAAAGCCACTACCTGGGACCGAGTCTAAGTGGCCACCGGTTTTCACCAGAGCACGCCGCAAAGCGGGTTGGGACTTGCTGCGGCGTGGTACCACCAGGTCGTTTCCGAGGTGTGACTTGTCCGCAGTGGCAGCCCGGTCGTGGGACAGAATCGGCGGCAATCTCGTAGTCGGGGCAGGCAGGGCAGGAGGGCAGCACAGGTTGTCGTCAGGTCGTAGCACAGTCAGAGACAGGCGGAAAGGCGCGTAGTCAGAACGGAGCAGGGGTAACAACAGGAAAGCTCAAAAACAGAACAAGGCATCAAAACAGCTTTCTCAAGGGCGCACGGAACAAAGATCGGCGGGCTTGCAGGAAGAGGCAGGCTTAAATAGAATTGGGACACTTTGGCAGCGCCGATTAATGGCCGCACTGGCCCTTTAAATTTCCTCGCAAGTGTAGCGGCGCGCGCAGAGGCACGGGAACCGCGAGCGCACGGAGCGAGGCGACTCGGAGCGGGGAGAGGTGAGCTTGCGCTGGCGTGCCGCCTGCGGGAAGCGAGAGGCACGGGTGAGCCCGCGACCCGCGAGGGGTAGGGGTTCCACCGTGGACCCCTGTCATTAGTATGAGCCAAATAAACCTCTACCAGAATATTGTCAACAGATAAACACCATCTAGTTTTGTTTCTTTCATAATCCTGTGTGGTGACATTATTCCGAAAATCAACTTTGAAGTGAGCTGTAAATTGATGCATAAAGTCAAGAGATAGGGAGAGTTCAATGCGGAGTAAAGGTGGGGAAGTTGAAAGCCTCCTCCTCTGTGCTAGAAATCTGGAGATTGAGGGAGGACATCATTTACAGTGAACGGGGATTTAAATCTCACGTTAAAGTACATTTTCTGGATGATGCCAACCACTGGGGTCATGCAAAAAACATTGGAAGAGGTCAACTGACTTGACAAAAGAATGGTAGGGGTTTATAAGGTCAATTTTTGTTCAGGTTCCGTTCGTTACTTTAGAATCGGCCTTCCTTCATGGGTGTGATGCCTGTTACGACTGAAAAAGTTCCAATAAATCATAATTAACAGAAGATTAAACTTGATTGAAAAATGCAACGAATTGTTTAAGTCCATCAGATATGTTTTGATGTAGCTGAGGATATTATCCCATATATATCCTATATCTGTATGTCCTGGACATTTTCTTTGACTTTCCAGTGGTCTTCAGCATTAGGAGAGGCAGTCACCTAGGATTCTTGTGAGAGGCGTCCATAGTGTGAACAAGGCGAGCCACTGGTTATCTTTCGTCAATGGGACGCTCTAACCAAGTTGTCCAGTACCATAACGAGCTTCTTGTATTGCAAATTGGGCATTACAAAGGAGAGACTTTCATTCTGTGTGCTTCCAAGTCTACGATCCACCGGCATTATTGGTTTCTTCATGGTTGAGATGCATGCAACTGTCTTAACTGGTGACTGGGAGATTCTATTGCTCGGAGTGCCAGTCTGTTGTTCATGGTCTCATCTGGTTCTGAGAACCATTCTACATGTCTCTCAAGTCCTAGAGGGCTTTCCACTGCTTATCTGGACTCATGCCGACGTTTTTATCTGAAATCTACACTGCTTCGTCCATAGAACTGTCCTTAGAGCTGCTGCCAGGCAAATCACCTCCACAAGTCGAGTTTTCCGCTTCAAGGAGAACCGCAGAGCGGTTATCCGCAAAACCTCTAATCTCCGGTGTTGGTTTTTCTTGTGACCAAGAAAGATGATCTCTCCACCCTGCATTTCATATATCATAGTATACAAGGGCCGGAAAAAAAGACACAAGTCCATCAAGGTCCAACCTTTAGAAATTAAAGAAATGTTTTATACCCATAACCGTGATATTTTGTTCTCTCCAGGAAGGCATCCAGGCCCTCTTGAACATGTACATAGAGTCCGCATAAAAACCTCCTGCGCAGAGAGTTCCACAGTCTCACTTCCCGTCAAGTAAAGAACCTTTGGTCTATGTTGATGGTAAATCGCCTCTCCTTAGGGTAGAGGATTGCCCCCTTGTCCTGGTCACAGGCTAGGTATAAAAAGACTTTGGGAGATCCTTGTATGTCGTTTAGGTATTGTACATTGTAATGAGTCTCCCTCAGTGTCTTTTTTTAAATGATAAGCCCAATTTTGTAATTGTCAGTGTATTTAATTCCCCTTCCCCTAATAATACTGGTTGCTCTCATCTGCACCCGTTCCAGCTCCACTCTATCTTTTTTCCACTGGTTCCCAAAAATGATACACATATTCATGTGTGGTCTGACCAGGGATTTGATAAGGGCACAACTAGGGAGATTTACTACCCGGTTCATTAGCATCCAGCGGTGAGTTCTTGGGTGGGTTCGGTCCGGTCGGGATCATTAAGCAGTTCCTCCGACGTCACCAGTTGGACGCTGCTGCGCCTGAAGTTCCTGGAACGCAGGAGTACACCGAGACGGGCTGAGGAAGGTAAGTGCAAGCTCCTAAAGACTCAATTGTTTTTAAATGCGGAGGTTGTACCGAATCCGTAGGTTTTCGTTCGGCCAAGGGGCCCCCGATTTCCGTCCCGTGCATGCCAGCGCGATGAGCCACACTCGATCGGGGCCAATCAGGAGAAATCGACAGAAAATGGAAAGATGGGAACACGTCGGGAAAGCGCAAATCGGCGTTAGTAAATGACCCCCATGTCTTTTCAGAGAATCTATCTTCTTTTGTACATCCCATAATAATTTGCTTGCGAGCCGCCTGGCTCTGTCCTAAAATTAAGTTTACCATCCACCATTACCCCCAAGTCATGTTCTGCTCCAGTTTTACCAAGTAATTGACTGTTAGAACATAAATTCTACTTTTGGTCCATGGCCAAGTGCATAAACTTTACCTTATTAAATTAAAACCTCATAACCATTTCTCTGCCCACCCTCAAGTTCACAAATACCTCTGCCAATGCTAAACTATCGACCTCGGATTTATTACTTTAACATCTTAGTATAATCTGCCAAAAATATTGAAACTGGAATGTGGAAACCCATACAAGTATTAATAAACATATAAAAAGAAGTGGCCGCATCAAACCAGTCCTAAGTGAATCTCAATTTAAAAATAACGTCTGTCTATCATGGTACATATTTCATGCAGAACCCGGGGTGTATGCATTATGGCCGGTGATTATCTAACTTACGTGGTGCGAGGGCAGCGCCGACCTCTTCTGGGTAAACTGTTGACGTTCAAAAAGCATTTACATAATTCTTCATTGTGTCGTCCACCAGGGGATTTTCCTGGGTAAAGAGTTGAGAAAAGGGGGACGACCCCCAAATTTTTTTCAGTAGATGGCACTTTTCATCCCTTCCACATGACCCCCATGTTTATTCTAGGGACCCACACTCTTTGTTTTGCCGCATTTTCTCCCACATATATCATATATACCCCTCACACCACAACTGATTACACTGTGCCCCCACATATATCATATATACCCTCACACCACAACTGATCACACTGTACCCCCACATATATCATATATACCCCTCACACCACAACTGATCACACTGTACCCCCACATATATCATATATACCCCTCACACCACAACTGATCACACTGTACCCCCACATACGTCATATATACCCCTCACACCACAACTGACCATACTCTCCCCTACATATATCATATATACTCCTCACACCACAACTGACCATACTCTCCCCTACATATATCATATATACCTCTCACCACACAACTGACTATACTAACAGTGACCATACTGTACATAACCCATTATGCAGGTTCCCCCCATAGTACTTCATTAGGTAGGTCTCCCCCTTAGCATTTCATTAGGCAGGACTCTCCTTTAATAAATCATTAGGTAGGTCCTCCCCTTGAATTTATTAGGCACAGTTGTTAATACACACACAGTGATGTCACAGCGGATTAATACACACATACGCACACATACAGTGATAGCACAGGGGATTAATACATACACACAGTGATGTCCTAGCACAGGGTGTTTATACACACACAGTGCTGTCACAGTACAGAGGGCAGATACACACACACAGTGATGTCACAGCACAGGGGGTTAATGCACAACAGTGATGTCACAGCAAAGGGGGCTGATACACACACAGTGATGTCCCAGCACAGGGGATTGATACACACACACACAGTGATGTCACAGCACAGGGGATTAATACACAACAGTGATGTCACAGCACAGGGGGATGGTAAACACACACAGTGATGTCCCAGCACAGGGGGTCAATACACAAACACAGTGATGTCACAGAACAGGGGGTTAATACACAACAGTGATGTCACAGCACAGGGGGCTGATACACACACAGTGATGTCACAGCACAGGGGGTTAATGCACAACAGTGATGTCACAGCACAGGGGGCTGTTACACATGCAGTGCTGTCACAATTCAGGGGGCTGATACACACACACAGTGATGTCCCAGCGCAGGGGGTTAAGACACACACAGTGATGTCACAGCACAGAGGGTTAATGCACAACAGTGATGTCATAGCACAGGGGGTTAATGCACAACAGTGATGTTACAGCACAGGGGGCGGTTACACACACAGTGATGTCACAGTACAGGGGGTTAATACACAACAGTGAAGTCACAGCACCAATATTATCAATAAGAAAATGCTGAAAACCATAACAATAATTGATGACAATAACCCCACACCCAAATGCTGGCTCACTATGAACACTAGGAATATTACAGGACATGTACAGTACAAGCTGAGAGATGTCTCAAACTAGAAGGTTAGTCAGTGAGTACAATACTGATCTGACACAGGTAGAAGTGGCTTCTAGTACCTCACAGGTGACTTCTCCTTCAGGGCCAGAATCGATGTAACTTATGGCTGAAGAATTTTCGACCAGATGTCTTCTGCTCCTGGCAGCACATGCCCCACACTTTGCACCTAAAAATACCACAGTTACTCACATTATAATCCCCACCTGGATAACAGAAATATGCCCCCCCAAATATACCCCATAATTAAACCTCTGTGTTCCCTGCATATATTACTATACTACAGACCCTGAGTGATACTGTACCCCTAATTATATATGTCACCCCCTAATTACACAATATATGTTTCCCCCATTACTTAATTTATATATTACCCCATTTAATGAATTAACCTACCTATTTATGGCCCTTTCTAATATACTGGGGTGCCACATTTTAAAGGCTGGCCCCTCAAGTAATTATTTAATATACTGGGCCCCCAAATGTATTTTTTTGCACTTCACTCTTTGGTTCAGTAAGATCACAGGGAAAATAAATTTATAGAGGTTTTATTGAGTTTTAATACATTTGAAAAAATTAAAACCTCATCAAGAAAAAAGGGGTTTTGTCTGACGCTAATAACTTTTTCATAGCGTATATACTCAAGGCTTATACTCGAGTCAAGGAAAAAAAAAGTCAAAACTCACCTTTCCAGCGCCCCCGCAGGTCTTCTCCTCTTCCATCGGCAGCGGCAGGTCTGTACACGCTGCCGACGGAACAAGAGAAGACCTGTGGAGGCAAAGGAAAGTTGTATATGGGGGAAGGCTATATCAGGGGCAGGTGTTGGCTATATAAGGGTTGGCCTCACACCACAACTGACCACACTGTACCCCCACATACGTCATATATACCACTCACACCACAACTGACCACACTTTGCCCCCACATATATCATATATACCACTCACCACACAACTGACCACACTGTGCCCCCACATATATCATATATACCCCTCACACCACAACTGGCCATACTCTCCCCTACATATATCATATATACCTCTCACCACACAACTGACTATACTAACAGTGACCACACTGTACATAACCCATTATGCAGGTTCCCCCCATAGTACTTCATTAGGTAGGTCTCCCCCTTAGCATTTCATTAGGCAGGACTCTCCTTTAATAAATCATTAGGTAGGTCCTCCCCTTATGAATTTATTAGGCACAGTTGTTAATACACACACAGTGATGTCACAGCGGATTAATACACACATACACACATACACACACACACAGTGATAGCACAGGGGATAAATACATACACACAGTGATGTCCTAGCACAGGGTGTTTATACACACACAGTGCTGTCACAGTACAGAGGGCAGATACACACACACAGTGATGTCACAGCACAGGGGGTTAATACACAACAGTGATGTCACAGCAAAGGGGGCTGATACACACACAGTGATGTCCCAGCACAGGGGATTGATACACACACAGTGATGTCACAGCACAGGGGATTAATACACAACAGTGATGTCACAGCACAGGGGGATGGTAAACACACACAGTGATGTCCCAGCACAGGGGGTCAATACACAAACACAGTGATGTCACAGCACAGGGGGTTAATACACAACAGTGATGTCACAGCACAGGGGGCTGATACACACACAGTGATGTCACAGCACAGGGGGTTAATGCACAACAGTGATGTCACAGCACAGGGGGCTGTTACACATGCAGTGCTGTCACAATTCAGGGGGCTGATACACACACACAGTGATGTCCCAGCGCAGGGGGTTAAGACACACACACACAGTGATGTCACAGCACAGGGGGTTAATGCACAACAGTGATGTCATAGCACAGGGGGTTAATGCACAACAGTGATGTTACAGCACAGGGGGCGGTTACACACACAGTGATGTCACAGTACAGGGGGTTAATACAGAACAGTGAAGTCACAGCACCAATATTATCAATAAGAAAATGCTGAAAACCATAACAATAATTGATGACAATAACCCCACACCCCAATGCTGGCTCACTATGAACACTAGGAATATTACAGGACATGTACAGTACAAGCTGAGAGATGTCTCAAACTAGAAGGTTAGTCAGTGAGTACAATACTGATCTGACACAGGTAGAAGTGGCATCTAGTACCTCACAGGTGACATGTCTTCTCCTTCAGGGCCAGAATCGATGTAACTTATGGCTGAAGAATTTTCCACCAGATGTCTCCAGCTCCCGGCAGCACATGCCCCACACTTTGCACCTAAAAATACCACAGTTACTCACATTATAATGCCACCTAGATAACAGAAATATGCCCCCCAAATATACCCCATAATTAAACCTCTGTGTCCCCTGCATATATTACTATACTACAGACCCTGAGTGATACTGTACCCCTAATTATATTTGTCACCCCCTAATTACACAATATATGTTTCCCCCATTACTTAATTTATATATTACCCCCTTTAATGAATTAACCTACCTATTTATGGCCCTTTCTAATATACTGGGGTGCCACACTTTAAAGGCTGGCCCCTCAAGTAATTATTTAATATACTGCCATGCCACCCCCCCCCGTCATTACATTTGAGTGTAATATTTACTGGGCCCCCAAATGATTTTTTTGCACTCTGTTTCACTCTTGTTCATGTAGATTACGGGAAAATAAATTTTATAGAGGGTTTTATGAGTTTTAATACATGTTGAAAAAAATTAAAAACCTCATCAAGAATAAAAGGGTGTTTTGTATGACGTAATAACTTGTTCATAGTTCGTTCTCTAAGATTTCAAGGCGTATACTCGAGTTCAAGGACGAGTCCCAAAACAAAGTCACCTTTCCAGCACCCCGCAGGTTTTCTCTCTGTACATTCGGCTTTGAGCGCAGTGTCTGTTCAGAAACAATGCGCGGATACAAGAGACTGAATACGAGAGACTGTGAGGCAAAGGAAAGTTGTATACTGCGGGGAAGGGCTATATAGGGGACGGTTTGTTGGCTAAATAAGGGTGGGCTCTTATACTGAGTATATGTCGGTAGGAACGTGAGGGGTATTTTTGGTTGATGAGCTGACGTTTTCATTGCTACCATTTTTGAGGATCTGAGAGTGTCATTTTGGATCAGTTTTTATCCTCATTTTTTATGTAGGTGTAAAATGACTATCAAAGTTGCGTTTCGGTACATTTGGGGACATTTTCAGGTTGGTGGTTCAACACCAGCAATAGACGTTTTTTATATTTTTGATAGACGGACATTTTGAGACATGCCTATGCCAACGTGTTTGTGGATTTTTACTGTTTAATATTCTTAGTTATCTAGTTCTAAAAATGTTTACTATTTTTTAGAGTACTTACCCTAGATGCGTTGATGATACGTTCCTAATATATACTACAGATGACTACTGATTGAGAGTTATGCAATTATTTTATTTTTGGGAGTTAGTAGTCATTACAATGAGCAATGGCACATGGACGAAACGAGTGCAGATGCCATAGCAGCCTTGGGTCCTGCGAATCGACTCAACGCGATCCATGCAAGATCGCGCCCCGTGACGTCCCAGGGACGCGAGTAACGATCGCGAACAAAGTATTGGCTTGGCACCAAATGTTGCCACCGCTTCCTTTAAATTGTTAGGCGGCAGCATCAGAAGGGTTAATACCCACTGTACCGGCCATAGTCGGTGGGTAGTAGCGGTGGATGTTTGCGGTGCAAGTATGCAGCCAAGTACCCCATCTGCTGTAGGAGGAGGGCTCAGACGTGATGGCCCTCTTCGAACATGGTCCCTATCACTCTGGCCCTGTCCGTACATGTAAGCTCAGAGCTAATATTGTACCCACTCACACACACACAAATAACTATTAAACGAATGCAGCGGCCCCTGCCCATAATAACTATTTAACTATGGGCCAAGCCACACAATTAATCTATTTAATATGTGCCGCCCCATAATTAAGAACTTTAATATGCTGTCAGCCACACCAATTAATTACTTTGATTGCTGCCTCCCCCATAATTAACTATTTAATATGCTTCCCCACACATATTAACTATTAATTACGCTGCCATCACAGTGGATCTACTTAAATGCTGCCCCACCACACAATTAATTATTTAATATGTGCACACCCCCAATTAATTATTATTAAACTATTCGTCCCCACACCCATTTTGAATGCGGTGTTTGATTTGTAAAAAAAAAATAACAACCTGTATACCTCACCATGGCGGGTCCCGCGTCTCGATCTTCTATGGGCCGCGCCCTACAGGAAAGGGGGTAACACGCGCGTGATGACAGATCATTCTCACGCGGCCCCTGGCGCATCCAGTTCATGGACGCGCTGTGCGCCGGGCGTTGTTCTTCCTTGGCCCATCATCCGGCTCATGTATTAGTTGATCGATCGCGGCCGGGAAACGGCTGCAGACGAGCAAAGATACAAGTGAAGGGCAGGAGCTTCCTGTACGGTTCACGACGAAGGCACCTGGCCCAGTATTGCCGAGGACTGGGCTGTCGGGGCACACGCCGGTCGGGGCCCTCCAGCAGGAGCTTGACGCACGGCGCTATTGAAGTCGCAAGGCCCGGGGGCCCCAACAATAACATCCGAATCCGGGGGCCCGCAGCGCTGGCGCTCCTATTAGGCATACTGATGATCCGGCTGTCTGACCAAACAAGTTTCCTTGTTCGAACTCACTCATTATGTCTACGCATTAATATAAGTATAGTATAGAACATTCTAGGGTGGAGCAGTAACCCCATGACCTTATTTCTCTGCTCGGCATATGTACTATGACCTCCTTCATTTGTTAAGGTGCAACATTTCCACTGTATAGCAGTGCGACTGGCAGATGCTGTAAAACTCTACGCGAAAAGACGGTGCTGAAATCTTGTTCTAGAGTTTTATTATAAACCAAATTCTTATTCCACTCCTAAGTTATCTTGAAGTATTCCTGGGTGTGTGTGGAATGGGTGAACCTTGTCGCCCAGGGTAGTTGAAGCCACTTGCTGCTTGCTGTAACTGGCTAGATTACTATATTGAGGGGCAGGAGCTGGCTATATTGAGGGGCAGGAGCTGGCAATATACAGGGGCAGCGGCTGGCTATATTCGGGGGCAGCGGCTGGCTATATTCGGGGGCAGCGGCTGGCTATATTCGGGGGCAGGGGCTGGCTATATTCGGGGGCAGGGGCTGGCTATATTCGGGGGCAGGGCTATATAAGGGTTGCCTTATACTTGAATATATAAGGTACTGAGATGCGTGAGGAGTTATTTTTTGGCGGGATGAGGCGATGTTTTCATTGCTACCATTTTGAGGACTGTGAGACCTTTTGATCAGTTTTTATCACAGCTATATAAGGGTTGGCTTATACTTGAGTATATATGGTACTGAGATACGTGAGGAGTTATTTTTGGTGGGATGAGCTGACGTTTTCATTGCTACCATTTTGAGGACTGTGAGACCTTTTGATCAGTTTTTATCACATTTTTTATGTTATGTAAGATGGTGTCAAAGTTGCGTTTCGGACATTTGGGCGCCATTTTCAGTTATGTGGTTCAACACCAGCAATAACCGTTTTTATATTTTGATAGATCGGACATTTTGAGACATGGCCATACCTAACGTGTTTGTGATTTTTACTGTTTAATAAATTAGTATCAGTTCTAAAAATAGTTTACTATTTTTTTAGAGTACTTTAACCCTAGATGGTCTGATCGTTCCTACTATATACTACAGTACTACTGTATTGCAGTATATGCAATTATTACACAGTATTCATTACAATGAGCCACTGGCACATTGTGACGAAACTGCAGATGCCATGCAGCCTTGGGTCTGACGAAGACTCAATGCTATCATGGCAACCGATCGCTGCCCCCCGATGACGTCTCAGGGAGCGAGTAACAAAGATGGCGGCGCCAATGTGCCACCGTCCTTTAAATGTTGGCGGCAGCATCAGAAGGGTTAATACCCACTGTAGGCACTAGCACTAATCGCGGGTATTAGCGGTGGATGTTTGCTGCAGTATGCAGCAAACCCCACTGCTGTATGGAGAGGGCTCAGCACGTGAGCCTTCTTCATACAGGTCCCGCACTTCTGCGCCCTACATGTAAGCCTCAGAGCTAATATTGTACCCCTCACACACACACAATTAACTATTAAATATGCTGCCCCCC
>CM033642.1:123440489-123475590 GCA_019512145.1 Engystomops pustulosus | reverse complement strand
TGTACCCCTCACACACACACAATTAACTATTAAATATGCTGCCCCCCCCATAATTAACTATTTAATATGCTGCCAGCCACACAATTAATTATTTAATATGCTGCCCCCCCATAATTAACTATTTAATATGCTGCCCATCACAGTGATCTATTTAATTTACTGCCCCCACACAATTAATTATTTTAAATATTTCGTCCCCCACCATCTTTTAATGCTGCACACAATTAATTATTTAATATGCTGCCCCCACACAATTAATTATTTAATATGCTGCCCCCACACAATTAATTATTTTAAATATTTAGTCCCCCACCATCTTTTACTGCTGTTTGATGTAAAAAAAAATAAAACCTTATACTCACCTCGGGTCCCGCGTCTTCTATCTTCTTGCCGCGGCCCTGCAGGAAAGGGTGCGCGGCCGCGTGATGACGTCATCACGCGGCCGCGCATCCTAGTTCATGGAGCGATGTACGCCGGGGTTGTCTTCCGGCCACATCGCTCCGGTAATAGTGCTCGAGCGGCCGGAAACGGCCGCATCGAGCACTATACAGTGACGGGCAGGAGCTTCCTGTCCGGACGGACGGAGGCACCTGCCCGATTGCCGAGGCGAGTGTCGGGGCACGCCGGGGCCCCAGCAGGAGCTTGAGCATCGGCGCTATTGAAGCGCCAGGCCGGGGGCCCCCAACCAATAAATCCGGATCCGGGGGCCCGGTGCTGGCGCTCCATTAGCGCCAATGATGATCCGGCTCTGTTCGCCACCACTGTTATAAAGCCACAATAACCTATTTTAGAGAGAGTCTCCATGGAAATCTTCTGCTACACCCCCCCCTTTCCCCTTGTAAGCACCCAAATCCTATAATATGTCATTTATAGATGTGGTCTCCCCTGGGTCCCAAAGTATATAGTCGATCCTTGATCATGTGCCATGAGCGTCTGAAAAATGAGTAAACTCTCTACGCTCTGGGTGTTTCGCGTTTTCAGGAGTCTCCCAGATTAGTTTTTTCCAGATAAAAGGCAAAACCCGACCCTCCGCATGCACAGGACCCGTCAACGGATGAGCTGTTTGATTATCCTGTACCGCATTATGGACGATATTAAGATCCCCCCTACTATAGCGTGAGTTGAGGTGGATTTAAAGACATTCTCCTCCAACTTTCTGAAGAAGGGAGCACATTTACCATTCGGACCATATATGTTATATAGATCATATGATTCTCCTAGATAGGAGAAAGTCAAGTAAGATACCTTACCTTCCTGGTTAGAAGTATCTGATAATACCTGTATGGGTAAATGTTTATTGATTAAGGTTAGGACCCCTGTTTTCCTATTTCTAGCTGCCGATCCAAACACCCTACCCACCCACATTTTGTGCAAACAAGAAAAATAAACTTCCCAATAAGAAAACTATATACCCCTTAGAAAACCTACAACCAAAAGGGAGTAATCCCCCTATCCCCTACCTTCCCAATTGACTTAGAGGATCAAGGTAAGCCTGGTCCAATTGGCTGGTGTACATGACTTCACTTTTTTTCTATCATGTGTATACTGCTTCCCCCTCCCTCACCTCGTATTCACAAATTTCCACATTCCCTTTTCCCCTTCAGGGCATCACCCCCTCCTTAGTAAGTATACCCTCAACCCCATGCAACTAAAACTGCCCCCTTGAGTCCCAAAATGACAACAATTTGGTTGGCTTATCTGTCTTCAGTCCCCCCAAGTAGCTTGCAGAGATTTTCCCTGTCGTCTTCTGGATTCCTTTTGCTCTTTTGGTGAAACTCCTCTCTCCTCCTGCTGATGAAAATGCTGTGTTGCTTGGCCTTCTCTCCCCGCTATGTTGATTCGGGCACATCTTTGGAGTTCAGAAGAGCCGTCAATACCCTCTTTGACTCCTCCGGTGAGCGGAACACTTGAACTTGAGCATTCTCTGGGAACACCCTGAGTATAGCGGGGTAAGCCAACTGGAATTTAACTTTGTGCTGGCAAAGTGTCAAACAGACGTCACTATAGGCCCTGCGTTGTTGTGCCACCACCTACAAATAGTCCTCAAAAATGAGTACCCGCTCGCCTTTATATTTCAGCGGGCGTCTACGCCATCTGTAGGGCCCTGCCAAACAGCTAAACTTTGTCATGCCTAATCACTGTGTCTGGGTTGTCTTTAGCGGGGGTCAGGATTGGTTACCCTGTAAGGCCGATTCAAGCCCAACGCGTTTGGTGATCTTTCGAGTGCGACACATGGCTCTAGGGTCCCGGGTCAAACAGTAAACGCATACCACTGTTCACACAGCAACCCCGCAAGGCATTCTCGTTACAGATTACTGTGTGAGCCTAACAATGCGCAGATTTATTCCACTCCGACTGGTTTTCTGATCTTCAGTAACTTTGTTATTTCTCGCTCTTCGCCAAGTCTCTGCATGTTGCTCTTATCATCCCCTCCAACATGAGCAATCCTGGATTCTACATCTGTCACAAGCCGACCCATTACTATTGATGTATTTACTTCCCCCGTCGTATAAAGGGAGGTAATGCTAATGTCATTCTAGTGTTTTCTGCACATCAGCAGCTAAATGTCTGGCCACCTCCACCGCCAGTTTTTTGTAGTCCAATATGCCCAGAGCTGTCTCCATGGACGGGGGGATTCAGGGGCGCTTTTAGTCGGGCTCATTGCTTCCTCTCCGTCCCTGCCATCTATACTGACCTCTGCTCCTTCATGGCTGGTGCGCTGCTGTGATTGGCAAGCAGCTGGGTCAGGCTCTAACTCATCTGGCGGCTGCGTTTCACTTTCTGTGAGCTCCAAAGCAATACTGCTCCAACACACCCGTTTACACGTGGGAGCTTGTGGGGTTAGGCATGTTCCCCTTCTGTGGTCTTACGCATGGTGCTTAGCATGTCCCGGTGACCTAGGCATAGCGGAGCTTCTTCGCTCACTCAACCTCACATGTGCGTGCCGCTCTTACCCGAAAGTTTGTAGAAGTTTGTTTAAGCAATCATTTTAGGACCTGTCCGGGACCTTTCTGATCAACTTTTATTGAAAGTGTCCTTTTTGGTAGCACCGACCATGGGTTGTTACCTGTCACGCTATGCGGCAAAGACTTACACCGGCTATGGAGAGGGCTCAGCCCATGAGCCCTCTCCATGCATCCGCACCCGGCATGTGATGAACTATTATGTCACATGTCGGTAAGGGGTTAAAATGACGTCATCTTACAGGCACTGCTTGCAGACAGCCCTGGGGTTCTGTTCAAGGCTGCCATAAGAATGATCGGCGCCCCCGAGGACAGTGCACATGGGTGGGCGGGAGTTATGGGCGATCGTGGGGCAGAGACCGCCAGAAGGCAGTTTAAATGCCACACTGGCATTTAATGGGTTTAACACCCATGATCGGACTTACAGCCGGCACTCAGCTCAGAACTTCAGCTGGGCCGGCATCAGCTCAGCCTCCGATATTTCAGACGCTGAGCGTTAGAACTCAATGCTCTGCGTCTGATATATAAGCAGGCAGGAACCCGGAAAGGTGAGGTATGTTGGTTTTTTTTAATCTATGTTACAAAGAGGAGAGGGGGCCACAATAAGAGGGGGAGATGAGAAAACCACAAATGAAAGAGGGAGCAGAAGATGAGGGGGGCAACAATAAAAAGAGTGGGAAATGAGGGAGGATACCAGGGGATCCACAATAAGAGGGGGTGAGGTGCTACAAAATGAGGAGGAGATACAAAGGGCAGCATTAGAGAAGGAAGATGAGAGGCGGTAAAGAAGAGGGGGGCCCACAATAAGAGCAGGTCAGAAAAAGTGGGGGGTACTGTCACAGGTGTCCCTGCGATCCATGTCTTGGATCGCAGGCACACCTGTGCCCTTCTCCGTGGGGCTGTCTGTCTCGGCCCTCACTCACCTCTCCATGCTCCTGCTCCCAACCCGGCTGGCGCTCGGTGCGTTGTCCTGTGAGGAGACAATGAAGTTCCAAAACTTTTTGTTGTAAAAACTAAAAACGATGTGGGTCTCCCCCTGTTAGCCCAGTGATGATTAATTGTCTCCCAGAACAAAGCCAGAACCTCCTTTACCAGAAGACAAGTAGTTCAAGATGACAGGCTTCAGGAATGAGACGGAGTTCGGGTTGCGCATAGTGGGAGGAAGACGGAGTTTATAGGCCACAGGATTTATGCGCTCTACCACCTCGAATGGCCCAAGAAAACGTGGGCCAAGCTTGTAGCTAGGGATTTTCAGCCTGATGTTTCTGGATGATAGCCACGCCTTGTCACCCGGAGAGAAGACTGGAGGAGACCTGCACTTCTTATTGGCCTGGGTCTTGGTGCAAGGAGACACCAGAAGTGGAGACTGATGAGTCTGTTCCCAGATTGATTTGAGGTCCTGTACCAACTCTTCTACTGCAGGAACATCCCTGGGAACGGACAAAGGAAGAGGTGGGTGTGGAATTTGTTTATAGACAATAAAGAAAGGGGCTGCACCAGCAGATTCAGAGTCCAGGGAGTTATAAGAGAACTCTGCCCACGGCAACAGAGTGGACCAGTCGTTCTGATGGGCAGAGACAAAATGACGAAGGTAAAAGCCCAGAGTTTGGTTAACTCTCTCTACCTGTCAATTTAACTGCGGATGGTACGCAGAAAAGAAGTCCAAATTCACTTGAAGCTGATTACATAGAGATCGCCAGAAGACAAACTGGACCCCTCGGTCCGAAACAATGTGCAACGGAAGCCCATGTAGCCGAATGATGTGGGAGAAGAACAGGCTGGAAAGTCATGGAGATGGCAGACTTGACAGCGTAACAAAATGGGACATCTTGGAGAACCGGTCAGTTACCACCCAGATGACGGTATTCCCAGAGTAGGATGGAAGATCTGTGATAAAGTCCATGGCGAGGGGCAGCTGGGTATTGGTAACGGCATCAGGAGACTAGTAGGTTTGAGGCAAGATGGCTTATTACGAGGGCAGGAGGTGCAGGAACCCACAAAATCCCATACGTCTTGGCCAGATCTGGCCACTAATAGAAACGGGAAATGAGGGCTACAGAGCGCTGCACCCCGGGGTGCCCAGCCACATAAGAGCAATGTCCCTAAGTCAAAATATTTCTCTGAAGGGCAGGTTGACATAAGTCTTGCTAGGAGGGAGCTGCCGGAGATCCACTGTAGCTGTAACGATCTGGGCCTGGTTTTGGAGTCTAAGTGTTGTAATTTACTTGAGTTATTGCAGGCAGGAATCGTAGTCAGTAAGGCCAGAGGTCGGAAAACAGGAGAGGCTTAGCAGTACAGAGGATCAGGCAAGTATTGTAGTCAGGAGGAAGCCGGAGGTTGTAGCACAGAAGATCAGCGTCAGTATTGAGGGAGCAGGCAGGTATCGTAGTCAGGAGGAAGCCGGTGGTCGTTGCACAATAGAGGAGTTAATTGCAGGAGAGAAGGAGACAAGCTAGATTACAGGCTGGAAGCACAATAATCTTGCAAGGATGTATAGGCAAGACTGAGTTTAAATAGGAAGCCCAATCTAGGAAGGGGTGGTGAAAGGCCAGGGAAACAGGAACTAGGAACTGAAAAGTAAAAAACTAGGCCAAGGATCAGGACTGGAGCTGTCCAGAGTGTTGCATAGCTCAGTTGGTAGAGCTGCAGCCTGGGACAGCGGAGTCTGCCAGTTCAAGTCCTGACAGTAGCGGCCACAACCAGCCATTCTAGAGGGATAATATGCCGAGGAGCCGATTCTTCCCCAATAACATCAAAGTCACGAGAAAGAGCATCTGCCTTGTCGTTCTTTTCAGCAGGACGAAAATGGATCAGAAAATTGAAACGTGAAAACAAGAGGGACCAGCAAGCTTGTTGTGGATTCAGACACTGAGCAGTCTGTAGACACATGAGATTCTTGTGGTCAGAGTATATGCTGACTGGATGATAAGCTCTTTCCAGAAGAGAGCACCACTCTTCCAAGGTAAGTTTAATGTCCAGGAGTTCCCGATCACCTATGGAGTAATTCTTATCGGCCGCCGAGAGGGTTTTAGCGAAAGAGCCACTAGTGAGTGTTCAGCCTTTGGGCCCTTTCTGAGTGAGAAGCCCCGGCACCTACTGAGGAGGGGTCAACCTCAAGCTGGAACGTTCTCTCTAAATCTGGCCACGTCAGCAGACTTCCGTTAAGAGAATGCTGAAGAGAACTGTGGAATGAATTGCAAGTATTAATTTGCAAAGCCCAGAATTGTCTCTATGGCACAAAGTCCTACTGGGTGAGGCCACTGAAGTAACGCAGACAACCTGGTTGGATCTATCTGTAGGCCTTTATTGGAGATGATGTATCCGAGAAACGTAAGACTCTTCTGATGGAGCTGGCACTTCTCCAGTTAGAGACGATTGGCCCTTAGACGCCTAAAACTTGTTGTACGTGGATATGATGAAACTCCAGGTCAGAAGAGAACTCCAAAATGTTGTCTAAGTAAACTACGACACAGGTGTAGAGCAGGTCTCTGAAGATATCATTAACAAATTCCTGAAATATTGTAGGCACTTTGAACAGTCCAAAGGGCATGACCAGATATTCAAAGTGCCCATTTCGAGTGTTGAAGGCAGTCTTCCACTCGTCGCCCTCACGGATGTGGATAAGATTATATGCCCCTACAAGCTCCATTTTAGTGAAGACCTTGGCACCACAGAGGCGGTCAAAGAGTTCCGTGATCAGGGGTAGCAGATACCAGTTCTTTACCATCCCTTTATTGAGCCCCTGATCTGGTTTTGCAGCCATATCTTGTTGGAGTGAGCTCAGCAGATTTTTGTGGCAGATAACCTTTCAAAAAGCATCAGAAAAGCGGGTGTACGAGCTTGGTGGCGAGTGTGCATTGATCCGAAGTGTGTGCAGTGTCCTAAGTGGGACTTACGTTTAAGGGACTTAAGTTTGAGGGACTTTAGCAGGTAACTGCTGTATTTTGTGTTACTTTGACTGTAAATTCTTCTTTTTCCGTGCATATTTCTATTGTAATCCCCATTAGAACAATGGACTCCTTAAGTGGCAATGCTACACAGTGTACATCCTGTGCCATGTATGCTTTCCTTGAACAGCCGTTCGAGGGGGAATACTGCTGTGTGGGATGTGTAAAAAATTGCTCATCTGGATGGATCTAAATGAGCAAGTTTCAAGGCTGCGGGCAATTGACAATATGGAGCGAAGTTTGCTGCTCCTGGAGCACAAACTCTCTGGGGAAGATGGGTGTGGGGAGGGAAGTATGGAGGTGCAGAGTGAGGGGGCAGCTAGTTGGGTAACATGTAGAAGACGGGGTAGAGGGAAGAGTTGTAGGGAGTCTAGTCCTGATCTGTTGCACCCCAATAAGTTTGCCAGGCTGGCAGATGAGGGGGATATCAGCTCTGGGGTAGCAATGCTGCAGCAAGACATGGCCTCTAGCAACCAAGGGACTGTCTGCTCCAGTAAGAAGGGTAATGGGAGCACAGGCAAGGTCAGACAGGTGCTGGTAGTGGGAGATTCCATTATTAGGGGAACACACAGTAAAGCTGGAGCTGAAAAGGACTTGGGGGTATTGGTGGATGGTAAACTTAATTTTAGTGACCAGAGCCAGGCGGCTGCTGCTAAAGCAAATTAAATTATGGGATGTATCAAAAGAGGAATAGATTCTCATGATAAAGACATAGGGGGTCATTTACTAAAGGCCCGATTTGCGCTTTCCCGACGTGTTACCCGAATATTTCCGATTTGCGCCGATTTCTCCTGAATTGCCCGCGATCGGATTGTGGCGCATCGGCGCTGGCATGCACGTGACGGAAATTGGGGGGCGTGGCCAAACGAAAACCCGACGGATTCTGTAAAACCTCCGCATTTAAAAAAAAAATTGTGTCTTGGAGCTTGCACTTACCTTCACTCAGCCCGGCTCGGTGTACTCCAGTGCGTTCCAGGGAACTTCAGCGCAGCAGCGCCACCTGGTGGACGTCGGAGGAACTGCCTTAATGAATCCCGACCGGACCCGAACCCACCACAGAGAACGCACCGCTGGATCGCGAATGGACCGGGTAAGTAAATCTGCCCCATAGTTGTGCCCTTATACAAATCCCTGGTCAGACCACACATGGAATATTGTGTACAGTTTTGGGAACCAGTGTAAAAAAAGGATATAGTAGAGCTGGAACGGGTGCAGAGGAGAGCAACCAGGATTATTAGGGAAAAAACGGCCGACAAGGCGGCGTCGTCAGGCAAGTTGACGCCAAAGTAGGGGGAACGGAACCGGCAATCTCCCACGGAGGGAATTCCCCTGGCGACAAGTTCACTAAGGAAGCTCAGCGGAGGAGGCCCGAGCGGTTCTCAAAAAACACGGCCCCTAAATTCGGACACAAAGGCTGAGAGAGAGCTTGTACCGGGTCGCTTCTGTTCCCACAGGGTGTGGCCCCAGGCCAGGGCTTTCTGGAGTAGGCTGATTAAAAACGCCACCTTTGATCGTTCCGGAAAAAATGGGTCGGCATACGTTTCAATAGCCGGGAACAATGAGTTAAAAAACTTCTGCACATCTTAGGATCACCATCATATTTGCTGGGCATGACAAGCGCATCCTGGGTTCAACAGCGGGAGAGACGGAGCTGAAGAACTGCTGAAGCAGCTTCGGGGACCTGTTGCCGGTTGTGGTTGGCCAATAGTTGCCTGCAACCTGGCAGTGACCTGCCTCAAGCTGTTCACGCTGCGCAGCCATATGACGGGATTGGTGAATCACACATCGTAGCGTGGTCAGGCTGCTAGCGAGACGGAAACCTCGGCGGGATCCATGGCCGGATCTTAATGTCGGCTTAGAGGTGTGGATCCTCTGAACCATGCGACGATGTCAAAGCCACTACCTGGGACCGAGTCTAAGTGGCCACCGGTTTTCACCAGAGCACGCCGCAAAGCGGGTTGGGACTTGCTGCGGCGTGGTACCACCAGGTCGTTTCCGAGGTGTGACTTGTCCGCAGTGGCAGCCCGGTCGTGGGACAGAATCGGCGGCAATCTCGTAGTCGGGGCAGGCAGGGCAGGAGGGCAGCACAGGTTGTCGTCAGGTCGTAGCACAGTCAGAGACAGGCGGAAAGGCGCGTAGTCAGAACGGAGCAGGGGTAACAACAGGAAAGCTCAAAAACAGAACAAGGCATCAAAACAGCTTTCTCAAGGGCGCACGGAACAAAGATCGGCGGGCTTGCAGGAAGAGGCAGGCTTAAATAGAATTGGGACACTTTGGCAGCGCCGATTAATGGCCGCACTGGCCCTTTAAATTTCCTCGCAAGTGTAGCGGCGCGCGCAGAGGCACGGGAACCGCGAGCGCACGGAGCGAGGCGACTCGGAGCGGGGAGAGGTGAGCTTGCGCTGGCGTGCCGCCTGCGGGAAGCGAGAGGCACGGGTGAGCCCGCGACCCGCGAGGGGTAGGGGTTCCACCGTGGACCCCTGTCATTAGTATGAGCCAAATAAACCTCTACCAGAATATTGTCAACAGATAAACACCATCTAGTTTTGTTTCTTTCATAATCCTGTGTGGTGACATTATTCCGAAAATCAACTTTGAAGTGAGCTGTAAATTGATGCATAAAGTCAAGAGATAGGGAGAGTTCAATGCGGAGTAAAGGTGGGGAAGTTGAAAGCCTCCTCCTCTGTGCTAGAAATCTGGAGATTGAGGGAGGACATCATTTACAGTGAACGGGGATTTAAATCTCACGTTAAAGTACATTTTCTGGATGATGCCAACCACTGGGGTCATGCAAAAAACATTGGAAGAGGTCAACTGACTTGACAAAAGAATGGTAGGGGTTTATAAGGTCAATTTTTGTTCAGGTTCCGTTCGTTACTTTAGAATCGGCCTTCCTTCATGGGTGTGATGCCTGTTACGACTGAAAAAGTTCCAATAAATCATAATTAACAGAAGATTAAACTTGATTGAAAAATGCAACGAATTGTTTAAGTCCATCAGATATGTTTTGATGTAGCTGAGGATATTATCCCATATATATCCTATATCTGTATGTCCTGGACATTTTCTTTGACTTTCCAGTGGTCTTCAGCATTAGGAGAGGCAGTCACCTAGGATTCTTGTGAGAGGCGTCCATAGTGTGAACAAGGCGAGCCACTGGTTATCTTTCGTCAATGGGACGCTCTAACCAAGTTGTCCAGTACCATAACGAGCTTCTTGTATTGCAAATTGGGCATTACAAAGGAGAGACTTTCATTCTGTGTGCTTCCAAGTCTACGATCCACCGGCATTATTGGTTTCTTCATGGTTGAGATGCATGCAACTGTCTTAACTGGTGACTGGGAGATTCTATTGCTCGGAGTGCCAGTCTGTTGTTCATGGTCTCATCTGGTTCTGAGAACCATTCTACATGTCTCTCAAGTCCTAGAGGGCTTTCCACTGCTTATCTGGACTCATGCCGACGTTTTTATCTGAAATCTACACTGCTTCGTCCATAGAACTGTCCTTAGAGCTGCTGCCAGGCAAATCACCTCCACAAGTCGAGTTTTCCGCTTCAAGGAGAACCGCAGAGCGGTTATCCGCAAAACCTCTAATCTCCGGTGTTGGTTTTTCTTGTGACCAAGAAAGATGATCTCTCCACCCTGCATTTCATATATCATAGTATACAAGGGCCGGAAAAAAAGACACAAGTCCATCAAGGTCCAACCTTTAGAAATTAAAGAAATGTTTTATACCCATAACCGTGATATTTTGTTCTCTCCAGGAAGGCATCCAGGCCCTCTTGAACATGTACATAGAGTCCGCATAAAAACCTCCTGCGCAGAGAGTTCCACAGTCTCACTTCCCGTCAAGTAAAGAACCTTTGGTCTATGTTGATGGTAAATCGCCTCTCCTTAGGGTAGAGGATTGCCCCCTTGTCCTGGTCACAGGCTAGGTATAAAAAGACTTTGGGAGATCCTTGTATGTCGTTTAGGTATTGTACATTGTAATGAGTCTCCCTCAGTGTCTTTTTTTAAATGATAAGCCCAATTTTGTAATTGTCAGTGTATTTAATTCCCCTTCCCCTAATAATACTGGTTGCTCTCATCTGCACCCGTTCCAGCTCCACTCTATCTTTTTTCCACTGGTTCCCAAAAATGATACACATATTCATGTGTGGTCTGACCAGGGATTTGATAAGGGCACAACTAGGGAGATTTACTACCCGGTTCATTAGCATCCAGCGGTGAGTTCTTGGGTGGGTTCGGTCCGGTCGGGATCATTAAGCAGTTCCTCCGACGTCACCAGTTGGACGCTGCTGCGCCTGAAGTTCCTGGAACGCAGGAGTACACCGAGACGGGCTGAGGAAGGTAAGTGCAAGCTCCTAAAGACTCAATTGTTTTTAAATGCGGAGGTTGTACCGAATCCGTAGGTTTTCGTTCGGCCAAGGGGCCCCCGATTTCCGTCCCGTGCATGCCAGCGCGATGAGCCACACTCGATCGGGGCCAATCAGGAGAAATCGACAGAAAATGGAAAGATGGGAACACGTCGGGAAAGCGCAAATCGGCGTTAGTAAATGACCCCCATGTCTTTTCAGAGAATCTATCTTCTTTTGTACATCCCATAATAATTTGCTTGCGAGCCGCCTGGCTCTGTCCTAAAATTAAGTTTACCATCCACCATTACCCCCAAGTCATGTTCTGCTCCAGTTTTACCAAGTAATTGACTGTTAGAACATAAATTCTACTTTTGGTCCATGGCCAAGTGCATAAACTTTACCTTATTAAATTAAAACCTCATAACCATTTCTCTGCCCACCCTCAAGTTCACAAATACCTCTGCCAATGCTAAACTATCGACCTCGGATTTATTACTTTAACATCTTAGTATAATCTGCCAAAAATATTGAAACTGGAATGTGGAAACCCATACAAGTATTAATAAACATATAAAAAGAAGTGGCCGCATCAAACCAGTCCTAAGTGAATCTCAATTTAAAAATAACGTCTGTCTATCATGGTACATATTTCATGCAGAACCCGGGGTGTATGCATTATGGCCGGTGATTATCTAACTTACGTGGTGCGAGGGCAGCGCCGACCTCTTCTGGGTAAACTGTTGACGTTCAAAAAGCATTTACATAATTCTTCATTGTGTCGTCCACCAGGGGATTTTCCTGGGTAAAGAGTTGAGAAAAGGGGGACGACCCCCAAATTTTTTTCAGTAGATGGCACTTTTCATCCCTTCCACATGACCCCCATGTTTATTCTAGGGACCCACACTCTTTGTTTTGCCGCATTTTCTGACGCTCTGGCACATGATCAAGGATCGACTATATCACTAACTTCCTCCTTGTTAGGAAGGTGGTAAACTGAGGTAAATATAGGGAGCCCCGGTAGAAGTGCAGTACGAGATTAAGCCACCCAGGGGCTATCATGTTACATGGAGATATCAGGTTTCCTCTCTAAGGAGGCGGGCTTCCAGGTCTTTGCTAAAGGGTGGTGGCAGGAATTTAATTACAAACATGAACAGGATGTAGATGATCCAGGTCTCTACTGGGCGCAGCCAAAATGACAGTCGGGGGAGAATTATGTCAGTGTGAAGGCAAAAAACAGGAGGCCCATAGTAAATTCCTTGTTGCAAGCCAGAAGCTCCGCGAGGCCATACTCCATTTTCACCCAGAACACAACAGGATTCAGCAAAAGATGGTGGGTAAATGACCGGTCGATTCAGCTCTGACGCGGCAGCACGGCGTGCGTGTCCCCGCCTCCTAGGGCACACGCACGCTGGCTTCAGTAACTTTAAGAGCAGTGATGTGTGGCTGGTATTTGGGTTTGCCCTGAGATTCAAGGATATTGGTTGCAGATAGTAGATTATCAATAGATTTTAGCACAAAAATAACGGGAAACCCCGGGAAGTGTTATTTCATGATATTGCAGTCAAAAAGAGGAGATGGAAGAGGAGGGGAACAGGAAAGAAAAAAAAACAGAGGGAAGTTGTCCGTAGGATGAGATTCCTGCATGTAGTGCTGCGTGGCCAAAAAGTGTATTCTAACTCACTGGTTGACGAGTTCATATCCCATGGTACCAGACTTTGATCGAAAAGCTAAAACATCTTTGCAGTTATGATAGGATAGATACGTTGGGGCACATTAAACTTAGCCGGTCAAGTGCGATCCTGGCGGTTGGTCAGAAGAGATTAGGGTCTGCCGGATCACTAAGGTGTGCGCCGATTCCTGGCAGGTGTCGCTGCTCTTGCCGAGGTCGCTATAGTTCACCTTCTTCTTCCGGTGCATGTGAGTGCGTGATCTTGGACACAAATCGTTTTTAAATTCCACGTTTTTCCGATCCGTCGGGTTGTCTGACAGCCAGCCCCCCCCAATTTATATTGCGTGAAAGGTGGCGCTTGAATGCCAAAAACCAGGGAATTTCGGTGCAAAACCGAAACTTCTGGAACAACCGACGAAAAGTGCAGCGTTTGACCCTTCGTAAAATGGCCCCCTTGTGCCTCTAGAGAGATAGGGAGCAAAGGCCTTTTCCAAAAATGGAAATGTTGATAGTTAATCATTACAGTAGACAGGAAATGTGACTTAAGAAATGACTTCCAATATACCCCAATGGTATTGTCAGAAGATCTTCAGGGGCAGGTTGGGAGGCTCAAGGATCTAGCTAGGGAGGGAGAGGGGGCGGGATGCTACAGAGTTGGAGGGGACAAACACACAGGCAATGGGGTAGGAAGAGGACGAAAATTTTCAGTTGTTTGATCTTGGTATAAGTTAAAGATGGGCGATACAACACTGCCCTGTCGGTTCAGGCTCAAAGTACGCTAATGTGCCCATACCGGAAGAGTAACAGTAGGAATCCCCACAATTGGCAAATAGATTGGGAATGTTCTAAGTGCACGATGCGACATTGACTTCTGCCAGGTAAGATATAACTAAATAAGATATAAACTGGTATTGTATAGATGATATGTTCCATTTGTTAAACGGAAAATAAAAAAAACAATTTTCAGTTGAAAAAAAAAAAAGAAAGAAAAAAAGTTGTACGGAGGTTTTCATTTTTGTAATGTAGAAAAACATGCTAAAATCTATACAAATTTGGTATTCCCTAATCGACGACATGTCCTTTGGGGCTACAGTGAAAATCGTAAAATCTCAGCCCACAGAAAACGGCAAATGAGTTTTTTCGCCAAATTTCACTGCGTTTGGATTTTTTTCCCACACTTCCCAGTACACGGCATGGAATATTAAATAACACAGTTTGTTAAGCATAAACAGCCATCACACAGTCTGTACCATGGAAAAATAAAAAAGTTATAGATGTTTGAAGGGGGAAGTGAAACATTAAAAACACAAAAAACTAAAAAATGCTGCGGCAGGAGGGGGTAAAGGCACATTACTTAATGTCCGGTGGAGAGTCACTAAAGATAGTGCGCAAGATAACCTTAGCATGTGTCGTTCCCCGCTCAGGTCGACTGGAGTACACCTTCTTCTTCAGGCGCCGGTTATGGAAGTATGTGTAAGTGCTTGATCTTGCCAACACAATTTGCATGTTAAATTCTGCGTTGGTCTGAATCAGTTGGATCGTCCACGGCGCACTCACACCATTTCGGACGCGTTGGGAAAGGCGGCAGAACGCCAAAATCCGATTGCGTGCGGACACATCCTCAGTTAAATACTGTCCAGCAGTGCAAACCGTAAACGTTGGAAATACGACGAATGGCGTCCGCAGACCCTCTTAAAGAAGCCCACAGTGTTAGGCTAGCATGTTACATGGGCTGGACCACAACTATACTCTGCATACATCAGTAGGCAGAATATTATCAGGAACAAGCAATCAGTGATTGCTTCTTCATGATCCCATGGTGGAACTAGCCAACAAAAAAGTAAAAAAAAAAGTTATTAAATAAAGAATAAAGTAATAAATAATAAAAATGCAAACGCCCCATAATTTATAAAGAGAATTTAATGAGCAAAAAAAACATAAATCATAACACAAACCCCACATATATATTAACTTACGCAAAACACGGCGGCTGTTCCCGATCGCAGGCGTTTCCATAGAAACGCCGATGCGATCGGGCCGAGGCCCGCCCCGGTGGGGCGCGGACTTTGTCTGAGTTTGCAAGGCAGCAAAAGAGCAACGTTTAGGCATTTAAATGCTTGCATAGGTGCCCATAACAATACAGTTGAGAGTCACATTTGCTCTTCATAGGGTTCCTACTTGATAATTCACGTATCTGATTAATGTATCCGTTATGCAAGCTGGTCACTATTTACTAACACTTTTACAATCAAAGTCCCAAAACATTAAGCAAATAAAAGCTATAGAAATCCCGCAACTTCACTACATAAGCTATAGAAATTACAATGACGAAATGTCGTCGACACCCACTCGGTACATAGTCTCCTGCTATGCTCTCCGACCAGCACAGCGTAAACTTATCAAAGATGGAGTGCGCGCCTGACAGAAAGTTCGAGAACCTCCCTGCTCATAGACCGCTCCCACTTAAACCCGTCTCCCAGTATCACTCTCCGAGCCGTAGGGCTGCTAGCTGTCAGGCGCATGCGCAGCTGGTCGGGGCGTGTAGCTGGACTGTGCGTGCAGTACAGCTGAGTGTTACATTGAGGCGTGGACGTCAACGGCGGCTGTAGGACAGGTCGAACAGTGGTTAAACATTAACAATAAGAAGCGCGGGCGGGCGGTGAAAACAGGTTCGTGGAATTTATTCAGTGCGGCTCCTTGTGGTGCTGAGGAAGGAAGCGGGCGGTCGTGGTAAACATTCTACTTCGCTGTGAGTCGGAAGACGGCGCGTACACCGAGGCACACAGCAAGGAATGGAGGATCCCTTCACTCTACGGTAGTGTGTCTCCGACGGGCGGCAGGAAGACATGGAGGACGTCAAACCAGATTGAGTGGAGCCGGAGCCGGAGAAGGCGAAGCTGCCTTGGGGGGGAGGAGGAGGAGGCAGAACACGGAGAGGAAGCCGGGTATCCAGAGAGGCTCCTGCCCAGAACGGGGCTAAAGCGGCGGAAAAAGCGGCCAGTGTGTGGGCTTTTTTGCCGCGTTTGACGGCACGGAGAGACGGGAAGCTGCCACAATTTCGCATGAGACCCATTTATGGGGCTCCTCAGGGAAGCATAAGGGCTTCATGTCACCAAGACCCCGAGGAAGTGTGTACTGCCATCCGCAAGGGCTAAAGCCTGTCACCACGCCATGTGGAGGAAACTCAGTGAGTATATTGTGGAACTTGTGCCAGGCCGGGACAATGATGTTGTGTGTTTTAATCTTAGTAACACATTATAGTCTCAAGCCCTATAATTGAGCTGGCAATAATGGAGATGGGTACAGCAGCCATGTCACCTACTTCATACACAGAGTTGTAAGATATGGATAAGACACCATCAGTCTTAGGATTGGATGCTACTGGGAAAGTCCAACTTGTTAGTTTATCTGAGCCTTACACACAGAAAGATCTGGAGGCGAATGGAATTATTCCTTGCCGTAATTGTCTTGGCGCATTGTGTCACCCATAGGTGGAGGGTTTTAATTGCCTTGTTTAGATTATGTATGCGGATCAATGTTCCAGGATCAGCAATAGACTCTATTTGACTAAGGAGGTGACTGTTCTATATTGGTATATTTGAGTAAGGTAATTATGTATTATTATTTTTTAAAGTAGTTTTAGATGGATCAAGCTCCATTGTTTGTGAAGGCCTCAGTGAAGGAGTACAGGCAGTCCCGGGGTTATATACAAGATTGGGTCTGGTAGGTTGTTTTAGTGAATTTTGTATTGTAGTCGGAACGTATATGTATTCCTTGTAATCCCAGAAAGCAGAACTTTTTTGGTCTCGGTGACAATTGGATTTTAAAAATGTTGGTTGTATAAGAATCAAATTAACACTAAAGCGTCTTACAGACAATTTTTTAAACTGTTACAGTGTTTATTGCAGGCCTAGGAACTTTTTTTTAAAGTACGTAAAATTATAAATAGCCAGAGGTCCGTTTGTAACTAGGGGTCGTATGTAAGTTGAGTGTTCTTAGTGGGACCGCAGGTAATATGGTAAGAAGGAACCCACTCCTCGACATTTTTGAGGCTTTAAGAATTGTTACCAGGTTTTAGTTTCACAAAGATTTTATTTGTATTAAGCAAACAGTGCATTACAATTGGTCTGGCCTAACATATGCCCCTCGCAGGGGGATCTCATAGGGTACCAGAGTTTAGTTTAATGGAGTCAGATATAGAGCTCCAGTCTAAAACAGTTAACTAAAGGTATATTTAGTTTGTGGACTGCAGCTGTAAGGTAAAACAACGTGACCATATGGTCGTTCCGAGTGTTTGGCTCCAAAAAAACAAGTGTTAGCCAAAGTAGGAGCATGTTAAACAGATGTATTCATTTATCATGTTTCATACACAACTGATTTGGCTTCAACCCTCAACAGAACTTAATTCTATTTTTATCCTACTATAGTTACAGTCAATCATTAGATCTATTGGAAAGTTTGGGGGGTAGCAAGCCTAAAACGAACTGGCTGAAATCATAGTGATCTGTCGTGACAGGGAATTCTTCCTCTATTAAAAGACCCCTTATAGTCATGAAGTTTCATGCACACCGACCACTGAAATGCAGTAGCTCTGTTTGTTTGAGCCATGCTTGTGATTTAACAACATTGCAGCCATCCTGCTGACCAATTACCCTGATAAGGCTAGGGTTCCACTGCCAATCAGCCAGTTTCAGTTAGGTATTCAGTTATTAAGAGCGTGAACATTTTTGCAAACAGTTCAAGCCTTTTCATTCCACTATATATGGGATACCTTGATGTATTTTGAGGAATAGAAGCGTTGAATGCAAGACCATTCTTTTTTACCCTATGCGGTTGTGACTGAGGCCGAACACAGGGCTGTACAGGATTATCCCACACTTTATGCTCGATTCCCCTGGTTTAAACTTGGTGTAGTAATATGAACAAAATGAATATTCCAAAAGCAGTGCAGGAGAATTTCAAGGACCAGATCCTTCTTCTTTCTTCTCTCCCCCCTGAAAAAAAAAATCATGCCTAACTTGCACGTTGCCTATTGTATTTTCGTCTTTGGAATGTTGTTTGTTCTTTTGAGTGATTCTTAACCCCTTAAGGACATCGAGGGTTTTTCAGATCATTTCTCGCTATCCAACTTCAAAAACGATAACTTTTTCTTCTTCCTTTTTACGGTACAGACCTGTGTGGGCTTATTTGTGCGTAACAAATTTTACTTCTCCCGTAATGTGATTTATTTTAACATGCCGTGTCTGCCGAAGCTGAAAAAAAATTCAAATGTGGAAAAATAGAAAAAAAACCTGCAGTGCGTCACGTTCTTGTGGCTTGTTGTACGACTTCCACTATCACCCAAATAAAACACCTACTTTATTCTTTGGTTCGGTGCGATCGCGGTGATACCAAAGTTATATAGGTTTTATGGTTTTAAGAATTTTCAAAATTAAAGCATGTGTACAAAAAAAAAAAGTTTTGCCATCTTCTGACGCTAATAACTTTTTTCATACTTTGGAGACGGAGAGGTGTGAGGGGTCATTTTTGCGAAATGAGGCGACGTTTTCATTGCGACCATTTTGAGTCTGTGCGAAATTTGATCATTTTTTATGTATGTAAAAAGGTGTATAAGTAGCATTGCGGAATTTGCGCAATTTCCCGCGCGGAGGTCACCGCCGCCCGTAACTGTTTTTATATTTTGATAGATCGGGCATTTGGGACGGCGATACGAATAGTCTGGGATTTTTACTGGTATTAGGTTTTAATCCGTCTAGGAAAGGGGGGTGATTTGAATTTTGAAATGTGATATTTGGTTGTGTGAACGGTTTTTCTGTTGGTTTTGCACTATTGTTTAGAATAACTAGGGACAGGAACCCTACATAGTTAGTCGCTCTACCAGCTACTGCAAGACTTATGATGCAATAATGGCATTTTGCAGCACATTCATTACCCTGAGCCACTGGCTATTGTAACGGAATTGCAGATGCCAGATAGTATCGGGTCATAACGAAACCCAGAGGCTACATGGCAACCGATCGCCCGCCTTTTAAACGCCGGCGGAGTTGAAAGGTAATAAGCCGCGATCGGTGCTTGAAAGGCACCGACGCAGTTATTAGCGGTGGGGGTTTGCTGCAATATGCAAACAACCCCCACTCGGTATGCAGAGGACTCAGCCCGTGAGCCCTCTTCATACATCCTTATACCTCTGCGCGTAGAGCGTACGGCGCAGGCTGTTAAGGGGTTAAAAGTAAATCTACCCATAACAATTGGTTACATTACACACGAACGTATGCGGGATGTATATACAGCCCCATTCCATTATATGGCCCTCACAGCACCGTACGGGAGTGGTACAGTGCAGCACACGTCAGGCACCGTCTGTCGACGGACTACGGCGTCGGCGCTTTATATTCCTATGGAGAGGGGGGGGGTGAATTCCACAAGTACACTGAGTGACCAGGCATGGTAAAATTTTTGCCAAATTGTGACACCCAAAGAATTATGGGGGTTGATTTATCTGGAGCTAGTAACCTATGCCACCATGCAAAGAGTTAGTATGTTTCTCTGAGTTTGCATGGGTTTGCACGGGTCCTTGTTTTTCCCACACTCCAAAAACATAACTGGTAGGTGTTTAGCCTGTGAGCCATGGGGACATGGCTAAACTGGCAAACAGTGCAGCGCTGCGTAAGCTTGTGGCGGCCATAGAAATACAGGAATTTTATTATGCTCCATACCGTTTGGAGCAAGTTAGCAGAGCAAGGGCTCTGGTCATAGCAATACGTTCCTAATGTCGAAGGAAACCGCATGGTTGCTTGCTATCCTTTTTAGATATCCCAGAACGCAAACGGGTTCTGAGAGGGACAGGCAGATGACTTAAAGGTGTCAACACAACTTACGGATATGCACACACTAAATAACCACACAATAAATCAAGGGCTGCCACCGGTTCTCCTTAATATAAGCCTGGTCCGAAAATGGGATTATTATAGGGTGAGGAAACACAACCCGGTAGATGTATATAACGGAGAATCAGACGTGGGAAATCAGTGGATCGAGATAAAAGAGCAACACAGATTAGATTTAATTTAATTGGCTTAAGGGCGCTCTAGACAAAAAACAGTATACAGTGGGAACTTATCAGTTAGAGCATAAAATACACAGGTAGACTAACGTGACGCAGTCAGGAGTTGGTACCTGTGTGTGGCCTATGGAACTTTTTAGTCCAAACTAAGATCCTTCTATGCTCTGCTGTTAAATGGTTCCAGACAAAAGACAATGCCGCCTTAGAGGTGCCGGGGTATATCTGATTAGTGTCACACATCTGCCCACCATCCAGGAGGGCATGGGTCCCTTTACCTGTTATACAACCAGAGCCCTGGAGAGCCAAAACTTCTCAAGGGGAAGTCGAGGGTTGTTGGTATCTGGTTCTGGTATCATTGGATCTGGGTGAATCCTTGGATAGCATTGATTACCAAGCTACTAATGTGGCTCTGGTCCGATCCAGAAATATTTAGTTCTTGAACCAAGTGTTCTAGAGTCGGATATCGCACCAACTGTGATCACATGAATAAACCAAATCCAAAAAGTATTTGTTTCTGGTGAGAGGGACACTAACTCCATAACTTTCCATATTCAACCTAAGTTTATATATAACCCAACTTCAAAAAGGCCACTTCATTAGGGCACCATGCTAGTTAACGGTTGGACCCCTTTGCCTTCAGAAACTGCATCAATTTTCGTGGCATAGATTCAACAAGGTGCTGGAAGCAGTCCTCAGGACGATTTAGTCCATATTGACATGATGGCATCACCAGTTGCTGCCGAGTTGTAGGCTGCACATCCATGATGGAATCCCTGTTCCACCACCCCAAAGATTGCTCTTAATATTGGAGTGAGATCGGTGACTTGGATGGTTCAAATTTGAAGGACAGGGAAAGCTAGGGGGTAAGCGTTGAAAGGACACGATAAACAAGTTCATTGGAGACGACGGAACGCATTGACGGCGGAAAGGGGGACGTAGACCGGCTCGTGAAAAGGAGAAAGAAGAATGGGGGGGACCCGGGGGGGATAGAACAGGGTAGTGTAAAATGAGTCGTGTGCACCCAACAAAGAAGAAGGTTAGGCCGTGGGCGATACGGTGGTACTCTAAAGACTTGCAGACAAGTGGGGAAAAGGGGCCCAAAGGCTGTGCACAAGGGGAAAAGATTACCCACACCATTGGACTCCACCACCACCAGCCTGAACCACTTGATAAAAGGCAGGATGGATCCATGCTTTAATGTTGTCGACGGCCCAAATTTCTGACCCTACGATCCGAATGTCGCAGCAGAAATCGAGACTCGCAGACCCAGGCAACGTTTTCAATTTTCTAATGTCCAATTTCGAGAGCTTGTGCAATTGTAGCCTCAGTTCATGTTCTTAGATGAAAAGGAGTGGCAACCCGGTGGGGTCTTCTGCTGCTGTAGCCCATCTGCCTCAAAGTTTGACGTACGTGCGTTCAGAGATGCTCTTATGCCTACTTTGGTTGTACCTGGTGGCGATTGAGTCACTTTGCCCTTTCTACCTATTAGCTCGAACCAGTCTGTCAATTTATCCTCTGGCATCAACAAGGCATTTCCGCCCAAAGAACAGAAATGCCGCTCATGGATGTTTTGTCTTTTTCGGACAATCTCTGTAAACCCCTAGAGATGGTTGTGCTTGAAATATCCCAGTAGGATCAGCAGTTTATGAAATCTCAGACTAGCCCTTATGGCACCAACAACAATGACAGTTCCAAAGGCAATTCAAATCACCCTTTCTTCCCATACTGATGCTCGGTTTGAACCTGCAGGAGATTGTCTTGGACCATGTCTACATGTAAAATTCCTGAGTTGCCGCCATGTGATGGTGATTAGAAATTAGTGTTGTCGAGCGTGGACCGGTTGTACCTAATAAAGGGCCGGTGAGTGTTTATACGGCCGATATAAAGTCCCCCATTACTACTATGGTTAGGCTGCGGCACCGTACCAGCTCCGTAGAATGGGAAAAGATAGGGACAGGCACCATTTTCTTGGTCCATGGGGAGGGGTGGGGGTGAGCGGAACTTGCCTCCATCTACCGGCGCTGTGTGTGCAGCATGCAACGGTGTGGCTGAAAATGGCATGTGCATGAGCCCTAGAGGTTTTTTTTTTTTATGGCTTTGGGGGGGAGGTGGCGAGGGGCGAGGCGATTGTAGACGATATGGCTGCCGAAATCTTGGAAGCTGTGACCGATCACGTGCTTTTCATAAACAAAAACATCGGTCACTTAGGCCAATGAAAACGAGGCTGGGGGAAAGTGGTGAATTGCGTACTATAAGGGCTCCTCCCACTGGTTACATTTATCACAGTAACTTAGCAGTTTTAGTACGTAAAATCTGGATGACAATTACGTTTAAAGGGAGTTGTCACCAGCTTTGGCTCCTCTGACTAACCGGGTGAGTGGTGACGGGCATTTGATGCTTAGAAGCCTATCGGAAGTGGTAGGTTTCCTTTAATTTAATCCAGTGCACAAGGAAAAGACACAGCATGCTCTCTTTCCCCATGATTGTGGCCATGTATTGTAAGGCGAGGTTGAGGACCTTAGCCATTGTACATGGCCACAAAACATGGGGAAAGAGGCATGCTGTGTCTTTCCGTTGTGCAGGATGATAATTAAAGGAAACCTACCACTTCCGATAGGCTTCAAGCAGCAAATGCCGTGCACCAGCTCACTGTTTAGTCAGAGGAGCAAAACTGGTGGACAAACTCTCTTTTTTGAAAAGTAATTTGTCATCCAGATGACGTACCTAAACTGCTACGTAGTGATAAAGGTAAACCCGTGGGCGGGAGCCCTTATAGACGGCCCATTCACACTTCCCAGCCTCTCGTTTAATTGGCCTTTAATTGACTAGGTTGTTTATGATGAAAAAAGCACGTGCATCGGGCTTCAAAAGGATTCGGCAGCCAAATCGTTTCTACATTGCACCTCCTCGCCCCCCGCCACTCCCCCAAAGCATAAAAACTCTAGGGCACATGCACACTGCAATTTTTCAGCCACAACCGTGGCAGGAGGGCACACCGCAGCGCGCGGGGAGAGAGCAGTGCAGTCCCCCCACCCCTCCCATAGGAACATATGGTGCCTGTCCATCTTTTACCAGTCTACGGAGCGGTACGGCTGGCCGCGAGCCCATAGTAGTATTATGGGGGGACTTAATCGGGACGTATAAAACACTCACCGGCCAACTTTATTAGTACACCTGCTCCAACTGCCGCAACATTAATTTCTAATCAGCCAATCACATGCGGCAACTCAGGATTTAGGCAGGTAGACATGGTCAGGACAATCTCCTGCCAGTTCAAAACGAGCATAAGTATGGCGGAAAGCAAGGTGATTGAGTGCATTTGACGTGGCATGGTTGTTGGTGCAGAAGGGATGTTGGAGTATTTCAGAAACTGGATCTATGGGATTTTCAAGCACACCATCTTAGGTTTACAGAGAATGGTCCGAAAAAGAAAAAACATCAAGTGAGCCGGCAGAGTCTTTGGGCGGAAATGCTTGTTGATTGCCGAGGAGAATGGGCAGACTGGTTAGAGCTAATAGAAAGGAAACAGTGACTCAAATCGCCACAGTACCAACAAAGTAGGCAGAATAGCATTCTGACGCACGTACGTCGACTTTGAGGCAAGATGGGCTACAGCAGCAGAAGACCCCACCGGGGTTGCCACTCCTTTCAGCTAAGACAGGAACACTGAGGCTACAATTTGCACAAGCTCATCGAAATTGGACAGTAGAAAATTGGCAAAACTTGCCTGTTGAGGAGTTCGATTATGCTGCGACATTCGGATCGAAGGTAAGCATTGGCCGTCAACAAATTAAAGAATGGATCCATCCTGCTTGTATCAATGGTTCAGGCTGGTGGTGGGGAGTCATGTGTGGGGAAATATTTTCTCTTGGCACTCTTTGGGCCCCTTGGTACCAATTGAGATCGTTCCACGCCACAGCCTACATGAGTATGTAGTATTGTTGCTGACCATGTCCATCCTTTATGACCACACGTACCCACATCTGATGGCTTACTTTAGCAGGGATAATGCCAACATGTCATAAAGCTGGAATCATATCAGACTGGTTTCTTGAACATGACACTGCGTTCCTGTACTCAAGATGGCTCCAAGTAAAAGATCTCAATCCAATAATAGAGCATCTTGGGATGTGGTGGAAAGGAGATTCGCATCATGGATGTGCAGCCGACAAATTCCGCACTGTGTGATGCCATCATGTCAATATGGACTAACAATCTCTGAGAATGCTCCAGCACCTTGTTGAATCTATGCACGAAGAATTGAGGGGGGGGGGGACAGTCTGAAGGCAAAAGGGGGTCCAAACCGTTATAGCATGGTGTGCCTAATAAAAGTGGACTTTATGAGGTTATATAAACTGAGTTGAATAGGGAAAGTATGGAGTCATGGTGCCCTGCACCAGAAGAACAAATACATTTTTGTATTTGGTTATCTGTGCGCACAGTGGTGCGATATCCGGACTTAGAAACACTTGGTTCAAGAAATAATATTTCTGGATAGGACCGAGCAAATTAGTAAGCGGTCTCAATGCGATTCCAACGGATTCACCCAGATCCAATGATACCAGAACCAGAGACCCACACCACGACTTCCCATTGAGAAGTTTTGGCTCTACAGGGCCTCTGGTTGTAATAAACAGGTAGAAGGGACCCAGACCCCTCCTGGAGGCGGTAAGAGGTGTGACACTATCAGAGATATACCCAGGGCCCTCTAAGGCGGCATTGCTTGTCGGGAACCATTTAACATCAAGAGCAGAGAAGGATCTTAAGGTTTGGACTAAAAGGTTCCATCGGGCAACAACAAGGTAACAAACTTCCTGAAAGCTGTCACTTGTAGTGCTACCTTGTATTTGATACTCTAACTGTCTTAAACCAACTGTCGATACTGTTTGTCTGAGCGCCCTCCTTAAGCCATTAAATATAACACTAATCTGTGTTGCTCTTTTATCTCGATCACGAATTTCCACGTCTGAGTTCGTTATATACATGGCTACCGGGTTGGTTCATCAACCTAATAAATCCCATTTCGGACCCAGGTTTATATGAAAAGGGAACCGGTGGCAGCTCCTGATTTAATTGTGTGATTATTGTGTGCCATCTCCGGAAGTTGTGTGGACAACTGAAGTCACTTCCGGTGCTCTCAGAACCCGGCGTCTGGGAGTATCTATAAAAGGATCGCCAAGTGACCATGCCGGTATTCCCTTCACAGTATGAAAACGTATTTCTATGCCAGAGCCCTTGCTTCTAAATGCTACAAAAGGTATGGGAGGCCATCATAAAAATTCATGTTATTCTATAGCGCACACAAGATTAGCGCAGCGCTGCACTGTTTGCCAGTTTAGCCTGTCCCATGGGGCCTAACGGCTAACCACCTACCAGATGTTTTGGAGGTGGGAGAAAACGAGAAGGACCGTGCAAACCCATGCAATCAGAGAAAACATACAAACTCTTCGCATGCGTGGAATAGTTACTAGCTCCAGATAAATCAACCCCCTAATGTATTTGGTGCACAATTTGGCAAAAATTTTTACCATGCATGTCTATCAGTGATTACTTTGTGAAATTCACCCCCCCCCTATCCATAGGAAGATAAAGCGCACGACGCCGTATTACGTAGAAGCCAGGAACGGTGCTGAAACGTGGTGTGACTGCACTGTACCACTCCCGTACGGTGAGTTGTGAGGCCATAGCAGTGTATGGGGGCGGTTATACATCCCGCATACGTCGTTGGGTTGTAGATTAATGTGATGGTAGATTATGTAAACCACTTAACGGCCTGCCGCCGTAAGCGATACGGAGCCAGAGGTATAAGGGATGTATGAAAGAGGGGATCACGGGTGAGTCCTCTCATACAGAGGTGGGGGTTGTGCGCATATTGCAGCCAACCCCCACCGCTTAATACTGCGGTCGGGTTTGCTTGCATCGAGTCGCGGCTATTAACTTCAACGCCGCCGGCGTTTAAAAGGCGGGCGATCGGTTGCATGGTAGCCTGGGTCTTCGTGTGACCCGAGATATCTGGACTGCAGATTAGTTACATGAGCCAGGGCTATTGTAATGAATGTGCTGCAAAAATGCCATATATTGCAATACGAAGTATTTGCAGTATATGGTAGGAGCGACAACTGTAGGGTTCATGTACCCTAGATAGTCTAAAAAAAGTGATGGAAAAAAAAAAAAGAAAAAAAGTTAAAAAAAAAATTAAATAAAATATTAAAATTCAAAGCACCCCCTTTCCTAGAACGGATATAAAACATAATAAAACAGTTTAAAAAATCACCAGACAATATTAGGATCGCCGCGTCCAAAAATCCGATCTATCAAAATATAAAAACAGTTACGGGCGGCGGTGACCTCCGAGGAGGGAAAATGGCGCCCACATGTCCGAAATGGACTTTTAACACCTTTTTACATAAAAATTAAAAAAGATCAAATGTCGCACCAGACATCAAAATGGTTAGCACTGAAAATTCGCTCGTTGCCTCATTTCGCAAAAAATGACCTCTCACACATCTCCGGGCGCCAAAGTATGAAAAGTTTATTGGTTCAGAACAGAAGATGGCAAACACGTTTTTTGGTACCACATTATTTAATTTTGAAAATGTATAAAACACAATAAAACTATATATTTGGTATCACCGCGATCGCACCGAACCAAGATATAAAGTAGTGTGTTATGGAGGTGAATGAGTGAAAGGCGTAAATAGCCCACAAGAACGTGGAGCAGTGCAGTTTTTTTTTCTATTTTTCCCAACATTTGGAAAATTTTTTCAGCTTCGCAGTACACGGGTGTTAAATAACTAACATTACGGGGAAAGTAAAATTGTTACGCACAAAATAAGCCCTCACAACAGGTCTGTACACGTAAAATAAAAATGAAAAAGTTATAGATTTTGAAGTTGAGAGCGAGAAAAGAAATGGAGATGAAAAAACCTCTGCCCTTAAGGGGTTAAAGAATCACAAAGGACCAAAAAACAATTCCAAAGACGAAAATAACAATAAGAATTGCAATTAGCAGTGATTTTTTCTGGTTCCTTGACTTCGCCTGCACTGCTTTATGGAATATTGCATTTGTTCATCTAAATACACCAAGTTAACCAGGGAATCGAGGGCATAAAAGGTGTGGGATAATCCATACAGACCTTGTGTTCGGCCAGGTCCACAAGCCGCATAGGGTAAAAATAGAAGGTCTTGCATTCCCTTTATTCCTCAAAAATACATCAAGGTATCCATCTATATAGTGGGATGAAAAGGCTGAAATGTTGCAAAACTGTTACGCTTTACTAACAGAATACCTAAACTGAAACGGCTGATTGCAAGGTGGAAACTTTAGCCTTATCAGGGGTATATTGTCAGCAGCGATGGCTGCAATTTTTAAACCAAAAGCATGGCTCAAACAAACAGAGCATACTGCATTCAGTGGGCTGTGATGCAATGACTTTCAGGACTATAGGGGGTATGTTTAATAGAGGACAGAAATCCCTGACGACGATCATATGATTCAGCCAGGTTCGTTTTAGCTAGCTACGCCCAAACTTTCCATAGATTAATGATTGTGTACGTAAATATTAAGTGAGGATAAAAACTCGAAGTTAGGTTTCTGTTGAGGAGTGAAGCCAAAATCAGGTGTGTATTAACCATGATAAAATAGGAATTAGATCTGATTACATGCTCCTACTTTGGTCTCACACTGGTTTGGAGCCAAAAACACTCGGAAACACCATATGGTCAGGTGTCTACCTTACCGCTGCAGTCCACAAACTAAAATATACGTGGTTACACTGTTTTAGGATGAAGCTCTATAGTGAACTCCATTAAACTAACTCTGGTACCTATGAGATCCCCCTGCGAGGGAATATGTTATGCATGACACCAATGTAAGGCACTGTTGCTTAATACAAAAAAACTTGTTGAAACTAAAACTCTGGTACAGTTTCTTCTACGCCTCAAAAAAAATGTCGAGGATTGTCCTTATTACCATATTACAGGCGGTCCCCTACTTAAGAAACACTCAACTTAATACGACCCCTAGTTACAAACGGACCTCTGGAATTGGTAATTTACTGTACTTAGTCATTAGGCGGCAAAAACAGCTTGTAACAGTTTTTAAAAATGTTTCGAATGAAGCTTTAGTGTTAATATTGATTCTTATGACAACCCCAACATTTTTAAAATCCATGACAGAGACCCAAAAAAGTTCTGTCTGGGATTACAATGGTAAAATATACAGTCCGACTTAAAGACAATTCAACTTCAAGAACAAACATGCAGACCCTATCTGGTATGGAACCGGGGACCTGCTGTACTACAAATGAGGCCTTCACTAAACAATCGCGCTTGTCCATCTAAAACACTGTAAACACTAATAATACAGCAGTACCTTATGCAGGAATTATACCAATATGGAAACAGTCACCTCTTTGTCAAACATAGAGTTTAGTTGGCGGATCATGAACATTGATCGCATTATATAATTAAACAAAAGGCAGTTAGTTAATAGCTCCAGCCTAGGGGGACACAATGACAGGCCAGAGGACAGATTACTGCAAGGAAATAATTACATTCGCATTCAGATCTTTCTGTTGTGTAGAGGCTCAGATTGAAAACTAACAAGGTTGGACTTATCCCAGTAGCAATCCAATCTAGAGACTGATGGTGGCTTAGCCCAGATTCTTACAACTGGGTGTCATGAAGTATGTGACAGGCTGCTTACCCATCTCCTTATTGCCAGCTCATGTACGGGCATGAGGGATCTAATAATGCAGTTATAGAATTAAAACACACCTACAGCATTGTACAGGCCGGGCACCAAGTTCCACAATCTATACGCACGGAGTCTCTACCACATGGCCGTGGTGACAGGCTATGAGCCTTTGCGGATGGCAGTACACACTTATCGGGGTCTTGGGACATGAAGCCTTCTGCTTCCTGATGAAGCCAAAGTGGCCCTGGCGAAGTGTGCAGCTTCCGTCTCCGTGCCCGTCAAACACGGCAAAAAAAGCCCACACACTGGGCCGCTTTTCCCCGCCCGCTAGCACGTTCTGGCAGGAGCCTGCTCTGGAGACTCGGGCTTTCCTCCGTTTCTGCTCCTCCTCCTCCTCCTCCAAAGGAGATCGCCTTCCAGGGCTACGGCTCCATAATATCTGGTTGAAGTCCTCCTGTACTCCTGCCGCTGGTCGGAAGACAAAACCGAGAGTGAACGGGTCTCATTCCCTTGATGTGGTGCCAGGGTTTGTACGCGCCGTCTCCACTACACAGAGAGAGGAGAACTGTTACACGACCGCCCGTTCTTCCTCAGCACCACAGGAAGCGCGGCACTGAATAAATGTCCACGAACCTGTTTACGCCGCCGCGCTTTTATTGTTTATGCTTAACAACAGGTTTCGACTGTCCTACAGCCGCCGTGACGTCACGCCCAAATGAACACTCAAGCGGTACGGCACGCACAGTCCAGCACCCGCCCCGACCGCTGCGCATGCGCGCTGCCAGTAGCCAGCCCCTAGCGGCTCGAGGAGGTGGGAACTAAAGGCGGGAGACGGGTAAGTGGAGCGGGTCTATGAGCAGGGAGTCTCGAACTTTCTGTAAAGGCAGCGCGAGTCCATCTTTTGATTATAGCATTTACGCTGTGCTGGTCGGAGAGCCATAGCAGGAGATATGTACCTAGTGGGTGTGCTAATACATTCTCATTGTAATTTCTATAGCTCTGTATGTGAAGTGGACGGGAGTTCTATAGCTTTATTTGCTTAAGTTTTGGACTTGATGTAAAAAAGTGTTAGCAAACATGTAGACAGTTGCATATAAAGGATACACATAACACGACAGCTAACGGTGAATTATCAAGTTACGAACCTATGAAGAGCAATGTGAAACGTTCAACTTGTATTGTTATGGAACACCTTGCAATGCATTAATGCCTAAGACGTGGGCTTTTGTCTGCGCTTGCAAACGCAGACAAAGTAGCGCCCAACGGGGCGGGCCCGGCCCGATGCATCGGAGTTTCTATGGAAAAGCCTGCGATCGGAACGAGCCGCCCGGTGTTTGCGTTAATTTCAATATATATGTGGGGTTTGTGTTATGATGTATGAATTTTTTGCGCATAAGATGTCCTTTATAAATTATGGGGCATATGGCATTTTAACGATTATTAATTATTCTTTATTTAATAAACATTTTTTTTTTACTTTTTTGCTAGTTCCACCATTGGGACATGAATAAGCAATAATGATTGCTTGTTCATGATAATATCTGCCCAATACTGATGTATTGAGAGACTTAGTTGTGTCAGCACTGTACATGCATAGCCTAACACTGTGGGCTATTTATAAGGTCTGCGGACGCTATCATTCGTCGGATTTTCCAACGTTTACGGGTTTTGCACCGGCTGTGACAGGTATTAACTGTGGAGTGTCCGCACGCAATCGGATTTTGGCGTAGCTGCCATGCCTTTAACGCGTCCGAAATGGGTGTGATGGGCCTGGACGATTCAAACTGATTCAGACTCAACGCCAGAATTAACATTAATTGTGTTGGCAAGATCAAGCACTTACACATACTTACATAAAACCATGAAGAGAAGGTTGTACTCCGTTGGACCTGAGGGGAGGAGGCAGCGACAATGAGATATCGGGCGCACGATCTTAGTGATTCTCCACCGGGACGGTAAGTAAATGTGCCTTAACCCCCCTACGGCCGCAGCCATCCATTTTTATTTTTGGTGTTTGAATTTTTCAATTCCCACCCAAAAATCGATAACTTTACTATTTTTTCCATGTACAGAGCTGGTGTGATGGCTTGTTATGCGTACAACTGTGTATTTAATTATTCCAGCCGTTGTATGGGAAGTGGGGAAAAAATCCAAACGCAGTGAAATTGGCGAAAAAACTTCATTGTGCCGTTTTATTGTGGGCTTGATTTACGGATTTCACTGTCTGCCCCAAATACATGCGGTACGATTATGGCGAAGAATACCAAATTGTATAGATTTTAGAATGTTTTATACATAACCAAATGAAAACCTCCTTACAAAACATTTTGTTCTTTTTTTTTATGAAAATTTTTATTTTATTTCCCCCTTTTAAAATAGGGAACATATACAGATAGACAATACCAGTTTACTATCATGTGTTATATTGGACCTGGCAGAGTCAATGTGCATTAGTTGAAACTTAGAACATTCCCAATTATTTGGCCAAATTGTGGGATTCTACTGTTACTGTTGCCAGAATGGCCACATTACTAGCCTACTGTGAGCATGAAACGACAGGGGCAGTGTTGTATCGCAATCTTTAATTTAACTAAGATTTCAGAACAAACTGAAAGTTTATTCCGTCCTCTTACCTACCCAGTGCCTGTGTGTTGTCTCCCCACCTCCGTAGCATCCCGGCCCCTCTCCCTCCCTGATCTAGACCTGAGCCCTCCCAACGCCATGCGATCTCTTTCCATACCATGGGTATTGGAAGGCATTTTAAGGTCCACAATTCCTGTCTACGTAATGATTAAACTATAAACATTTCCATTTTGGAAGAAAAAAGCCTTTGCTCCCTTCTCTCTACGAAATGGGCTCATTACTAAGGGTCCAAACGTGCACTTTCGACGGGTTTCCAGAATGTCGGTTTGCCCCGAAATGCACTGGGTTTTGGCATCAGCGCCAACCTTTCACGCGATATAAATTGGGGGGAGGGCGTGGTGTCAGACAACCCGCCGGGATTCGCGAAAAAACGTGAATTAAAAAACGATTCTTTGTGTCGCAAGATCAAGCACTCACATGCACAGGGAAGAAGGAAGGTGAACTATAGCGGACCCTCGGCAGCCTCAGAGCAGAGAACACTGCGCAGGATATAGGGCGCACGACTCATAGTGAATCGGGCAGACCGAATCTGCGACGGACAAAGCGCCACGGAGTCGGATGGACCGGCTAAGTTAACGTGCCCCAACGTATCTATCCTATCTATACTGAAAAGATGTTTAGTGTTTCGATCATATTTGGTACCATGGGATCTGAACTCTTCAACCGTGAGTTAGAATACCCTTTTGGCCCATAGCAGACATTACATGCAGGGAATTCAATCCCTACGGACACTTCCCTTGGTTTTTTTCGTTCCTGTTCCCCTCCTCTTTCCATTCCGCAATTGACTGCCAATATCATGAAAATAAGCACTCCCGGGGGTTCCCGTGATATTGTGTGCTAAAATCATTGATTATTCTACGATCTGCAACCAATTCTTGAAATCAGGGCAAACCCAAATACAGGCCACACATCAGCTGGCTCTTTAATTACTTGAAGGACAGAGTGCGTGTGCCCTCGGAGGCGGGGACACCACGCGTGTGCCTGCCGGCGTTAGAGCTGAATCGGACCGGATCAGTGACCACCATTCTTATCGCTGAATCCTGTGGTCTGGAGTGAAAAATGGAGTATGCCTCGCGGAGCTTCTGGCTTGCAACAGGATTTATCTGGGCCTCCTGTTTTTGCCTTCACACATGACATACTTCGCCCGCTTGTCCTTTGGTGACGCCCAGTAGGACCTGGATCATCCACAATCCTGTTCATGGGTAGAGTTAAATTCTGGCCACCCTCTTTACGCCAAGACTGGAAAAAGCCCTCCTCTTAGAGGCAGGAAACCTGGATATTCCAGTCACATGAGAGCCCCTGGGGTGTTATCTGCGTTACTGGCATTCTACAGGGGTCCTATATTTACCCCAGTTCACACCTTACTAACAAGGAGGAAATAGTATTATAGTCGATCTTGATCATGTGCATGAGCGTCCGGAAAAATGCGTCTAAAAAAGAGAGTGTGGGTCCCCCTTAGAAATTAACATGGGGGTCCTGGTGGAAGGAGATGAGGGAAAGGGCCAATCTACTGACTGTTCGACTTCAACTGTCTTTACCGGACATCCCATGGGGACGACACATGAGGAATAATGTAAATTATTTGGGAAAGTCAAAGTTTAACCCAGGAAGAGGTACGGCGCTGCCTCGCAACCATAAGATAGATAATCACGGGCCAGATGCATACACCACGGGTTCGCATGAAATATGTACATGAGGACAGACCGTTATGTTTAATTTTGAAGTCCACTTTTAGGATGGTTATGAGCGGCAACTTATTTTAATATTTTTTATTAATGACCATGTAGTGGGTTACACAGTCAAGTTTCATATTTGCAAGATGATACTAAGATGTGTAAAAGTAATAAATCCGGAGGTCGATAGTTTTAGCATTGCAGAGGGATTTGTGGAGGTGAGGAGTGGGCAGGGAAATGGTGGATGAGGTTTAATGTAGATAAATGTAAATCAAGTTATGCACCTGGGGCATGGAAACAAAGTATACTATGTTTTAAACCAGTCAATTACTTGGTAAAAAATTGGAGCCTGAAAAGGACTTGGTGTATGTGGATGGTAAACTTAATTTTGTGCCAGAGCAGGCGGACCTGCTGCTAAAGCAAATTCAATTGGAGTATCAAACGAGGAGGAATGATTCTCATGATCAAAGACTAGGGGGTCATGTACTCAAAGGCCGCTTTGCGCTTTCCCGAAGTGTTACCGAATATTTCCGATTGGCGGCGACTTCTCCTGAATTGCCGCGATCGATTGTGGCGCATCGGCGCTTGGCTGCCCGTGCGGACATCGGGGGGCTGGCCGACCGAAAAACGCCGGATTCGGTAAAACCTCGCATTTACACAAAAACTGTGGTCTTGGAGCTGCATTTACCTGCATCAGCCGGCTCGGTGTACTCAGTGCGTTCCCGGGGAAACTTCAGGCAGCAGCGCCAACGGGTGGACGTCGAAGGAATGCCTTAATGGCATTCACGACCGGACCCGACCCCCAGAGAATCGCACCGCTGGATCGCGAATGAAACCGGGTTAAGTAAATCTGACCATAGTTGTGCCCTTATACAAATTCCTGGCAGCCACACATGGAATATTGTGTACAGTTTGGGGACCAGTGTAAAAAAAGGATTATAGAGCGCTGAAGGGTGCAGAGGAGAGCAAACATGATTTAGGGGAATGGGGGCATTGAATACACGGACAATTACAAAAAATGGGATTATTCAGTTTAGAAAAAAGACGACTGAGGGGAGACTCATTACAATGTACAAATACCTAAACGGACAGTACAAGGATCTTCCAAAGATTTTATACCTAGGCGTGACAGGAAAGGGGGGCATCCTTACGCATAGAGGAGAGGCGATTTTACCATCAACATAGACAAAGGTTCTTTACTGTACGAGCAGTGAGACTATGGAACTCTCTGCTGCAGGAGCTTGTTATGGTGGACTCTATGTACGTGTTTCTGGAGAGAAAAAATATCACGGGTTATGGGGATAAAACATTTATTTAATTCTTAAAGGTTGGACTTGATGGACTTGTGTCTTTTTCCAGCCTTATATACTATGATAATATGAAATGCAGGGGTGGAGAGATCAGTCTTTCTTGGTCACAAAGAAGAAACCAACACCGGCAGGAGAAGAGGGTTTGCGGATTAACCTCTTCTGCAGGTTCTCCTTGAAGCGGATAAACTCGACCTTGTAGAGGTGATGTGCCTGGCAGCAGCTCTATAGGACAGTTCTATGGACGATGCAGTGGTAGAGTCTCAGAGAAAACGTCAGCATAGTCCAGATAAGCAGTGGAAAAGCCCTCCAGGGACTTGAGAGACAAGGAGAATGGTATAGCAGAGACCAGATGGAGAGCCATGAGACAACAAGACTGGCACTCCCAGCGAAGAGAATCTCCCCAGTCCACCAGTTAAGGACAGGTGCATGCAGCTGCAACCATGGAAGAACCAATAATGCGGTGGATGTAGACTTGGGAAGCACATAGAATGAAAGTCTCTCCTTTTGTAATGCCCCAATTTGCAGATACAAGAGCTCGGTATGGTACTGGACTAGCTTGGTTAGAGTCTTCCCATTGACGGATGAGATAACCAGTGGCTTCTCCTTGTTCACACCTAGGGACGCCTCTCACAAGAATCCTAGGTGCGTGCGTCTCCTAAATGCTGAAGGACGCACTGGACAAGTCAGAAGAAAATGTCCAGGACATGCAGAATATAGGATATATATGGGATAATATCCTTCAGCATACAATCAAAACATATCTGAATGGCAGGAAACA
>CM033642.1:123419482-123435379 GCA_019512145.1 Engystomops pustulosus | reverse complement strand
AAAAGATGTTATTGTTTTGCATTAAGGCCATCTACCAACAATTTGTCTGTTATAACCCCACCCACTTTATCTGACCACACCCACTTGTTTTGACTCTGCCCGTTAAATGGGGCCACTTTTATAGTTTTTTTCCAGGGCCATTTTAAATTCCCAGTCCGCCCCTGGCTATGATTCAAGGAATCCCGTACCTGGCAGTGTAGTCAACTGGTGACACGTCACATTCCGTGATCACAGCCCTGAAACTCGGATTTCAAGTAAATATCCGGTCATATAGTGCAGTGGAAAAATACACATTATTTGGGATTACATTAAGCATTTCATCAAGTTTTTGCTCATTTTGATAACAATAATAAGTAGTGATCTGGGAGAGTAATTTAACTGCCCTGATCAATAGTGGGAACAGCATCTAGTCAGAAAGGCGCTTTTGTATATGATGTGATCATATGCTACAATCCCATCGGCATAAAACTGACAGCTGCTGCAGTTTCGCACACGAGTTCACGTGACCGTGCTGTCACCTAACTCATTTAAGACCCTCCTCTTACGCCACTACTTCTCAGTGCGTGATGACGTCACTGCCGTACCCGCTCACGTTCTGCGATGAAGGCGATATAGAAAGCTAAGTGTTCGCCTATAACAATAAATAAGAGCGGCGCTCCTACGTGACAGTTCTGGCGAGGAGCAGCCTGGGGTTCGGGGTGGCACTAGTATAGCTTGCTCCGGACATCAGAGCTCACTAGGAAGGAGTGAGTTGCATAGGTCCCGACCCGCCGCTGGAACCGGAGAGGAGGAGGGGGATCGGGAGAACTGCCTTGGGGCACCGGTGAACATGGCGGCAGTGGAGCTGGAGTGGGTTCCGGAGACTCTGTACAACACGGCCATTTCCGCAGTGGTGGATAACTACAGCCGAGCCCGCAGAGACATCCGCAGCCTGCCCGAGAACATCCAGTTCGACGTGTACTACAAGGTGACAGCTAACAGTGATCTCTGTGACATGTCTGGGTGTGTGTATGTAGGCAAAGTGTGCGGCTGCCCCCTTGCGTATGCGTCGCGTGCGGCTGCCCCCTTGCGTATGCGTCGCGTGCGGCTGCCCCCTTGCGTATGCGTCGCGTGCGGCTGCCCCCTTGCGTATGCAGTAGACTACTGTACCTGCTCAGTCGTCTTTGTGATCTTGCCTTGCCATTTTGGCTGGGGCCAAGTTTTGTTCAGCTGTTTGACTTCCAGGATGGTTTACATGTAACTTAGTAACACTCCCACTATGGATAACTTCACCTATTGAGTTGCAAGGGTATTCTGTGTAGGAGGTATACTTCCCATTGCTTGTCTTGACATATGTGTCTCTGCATCATGAATGTTATCTTGCTTATAGGATCTTGTAGATCTAACTGCCCAGAGACTACAACCCACAGCATAGCATGTAAGTTTAGACATTAGGAGCTGTATTCTCATAATTTATGGACAGCCATGGACTTGTGCTGAGCCTTTCTTTCTCTCGTTTAGTCTAATAATGTAGAATTGTCTGAATGATAACCCCCTTTTGTGGTTCACAGGCAGGCCACTTGTCCGTACTGCTATATAAACTGAGCAAGCACAGGGTTTTATTTACGGTTATTTAAGGTGTAATATTCACTTAAAGGAAAACTGTCACAAGGAATTTACCTCCGGTAGCATCTGAAATGTCCTTTCTAGAATTCCTGCCTTTATTTGAAATATCACCTTTACCTTTAAAATTCTCCCTCAAAGTCAGGTAAGTATGATTGTTGTAGCCTCCTTTTCACAAAAGATACAGGGTTCTGAAGTGAATTGCCCCCTCGGAACACTAAATTTGACTTAATGTGATTAGAAAATCATGTAAGAAGAATAATATTTGACTGCCTTTAAGGAGATTTCACATAATAGAGGGAATTTAGATGGGGCATTTAATGTCCTACCTGAGGAGCTTAGTAGTTTAGTTGGGGACAACTTCCCTTCCCTTAAATGGTTTTGAAAAATGTGTATTTCTATTGTTCTCATCTTGTATGATATCTTATATTCAGTCATGGTATGTGAGGTGACTAAGCACTTACTGACATGTGACGTAATAGTATGTCACATGTTGGCTGCATCATCAAGGAGCCGGGAGGAGAAAAAGTTGGCACTCGCCACGTATTTAAAAATAACGTCTTCCTCTATTTTTCACATCTTTAAAATGAAATGCATAACATGGAGAGGAAAATCGATGCATCATCAGCGTCTTTTCGCACTGATCCTAGCGTTTCATCTTGCCTGATTCTTATGGCGTCCCTGCTTGGTTTTTAAGCTGGGGCACCAAAAGAATACTACTACGTAGCCAAGACACACCTACACCTTAGGAATACATGATTGGTTAAAAACGGAAAGGGGGGCAGTGCATCCTGTTTGCACCGCCTCCTTCATGCTGCAAGACGCTGTAGCGGAAACTATTCTTTGTAGCCAATAGGATCCCTGCGCTGGCGGGGATTGGGGGTTCTTCTCTATGCTGTATATAGCATGGGAGTAGGCAGACGGACCTGAAAGGGAACTATTGTTTGTCCAATCTACTTCAGTTAACAGCAGAGGTCGGAGGATCATAGTAAAAGCTGGGATTTAAGCGGAAATTCTGACAGCGGTCCTGAAGGAGAGCATGTTACTACGATTTCATCAGGTAATACCTATTTATTCAGATAGAGGGCAGGCTCTACCTGAATAGATTTCTTAAAGCAGGCTAGTTAGTGAATATTTGGTTTAACGATATATTGCGATGTTAAAGTTCTTAATTTGATATCACATTTATATATACATATATTATTTGGGCGATTATCTTGCATTTAGTCTAGAAGAAAGGGAATCAGATAAAAGGTCTAGTTATATAATGGATAAATTTAAATGGCCCGAACACCGCATCCAGGGAAATTCCTCTGCGGTATTCCTATGTATAGTCATAGGATTTGGCACAGGATAGAACACATCTTTTATAGGAAAACCCTCATAGCTTCTGTTTGTACAATGCATTGTGCTTCTCTCCTTAACAATATTTTGTGTCTGTCACCTCCATAGGTGGCTGCAGGTGTATGGAGAGGGGTCATGGGCTGAGCCCTCTCCATACAAGGTGCGCATTTGCTGCATATTGCAGCAAACGCCCACTGGCAACAGCTGCAATCGGTGCTGGGTAGTTAACTCCTGGAGGCATTTAAATCCCAGCCGCATGTGGATGACGCCATCTTGAATTCTATGGTTGCTTTGACAGCCTCAGGTCACACAAAGAGCCACGACTGTCTCGTTTTAACTCGATTTGCACATTGTAATTAAATGATGTGGTAAATCCCCATAAACTTCCATACTGTAGTATGTTTTAGGTTGCAGCATGACTTTGCAGTCAGTTTGCTCTGCTAACTTCATGAATTAGGCTTCCCAGCCCTCGCTTCTAGATCTCTACATAGCCGGAGAATTACATTGCAATAAGGAGGCAGGGCTCGCTGCATCCTACAAAAGAATAAAAGATTACTTGTCATTCATGCTGCAACCTAGAAATATGCTAAAAATACCTCCAGAGGCTGTACATATTACAGAGGAAGGTAAGGAAAGAAGAGGTTAACGCCCACGATCAGTGCGAGCACTGACCGCGGATGTTAGCGAAGGGTCCTCGTTGCAATATGCAGTAAAGCCCATCTCTGTATGAAGAGGGCTCAGTCCGTAAGCCCTCTTCATACACCCTTCATAGCTCTGCGGCGGATATATCCGTCGCAGAGCGTGAATGGGTTAAAGGACATCTACCATCAGGATTGTAAACCAAGCACACTGTCTTTCTGGTGTGTGTCTCCTCTGGCAGAATCTGCTTTTCTCTTAGCTTCTTATGCACCGGCTTTTTAAATTATGCAAATGAGCCTGAGTGGCTCTGGGCTTCATGGGTGTTAATGGGGCTGGAGCCCCTCACTCATTTGCATACATTTTAAAGCCTTTTTTTTTTTCTTAAAAACAAGAGCATGGGATGCTTAGCGAAGAGTGGGGGCAGGTTGGAGCCATCCAAAGGGTGGGCGGGAGCTTGATGCCGGCATGTGCAACCTCTGATTGGACCAGTGGCTCCACGAGGAAGGAGAAGCCACACCTCTACCCAGCACCCGCGAGGAATTGATCCCATCGCCATTACGGTTCCAGGTACAGTAACCCTATGGGAAATGTGTGGGATACTGTATGGGGCTGTAACCCTATGGGAAATGTGTGGGATACTGTATGGGGCTGTAACCCTATGGGAAATGTGTGGGATACTGTATGGAGCTGTAACCCTATGGGAGATGTGTAGGATACTGTATGGTGCTGTAACCCTATGGGAGATGTATGGGATACTGTATGGTGCTGTAACCCTATGGGAGATGTGTAGGATACTGTATGGTGCTGTAACCCTATGGGAGATGTGTGGGATACTGTATGGTGCTGTAACCCTATGGAAGGCTGTGTGGGATACTGCATGGGCTGCAACCCTATGGGAGACTGTGATACGGAACCATAAGCAGTGCTTATACCCTACGCTACAGTATATTTTTGCCCCTAGACATGAGCGCTTCCGGTTCCAGTGGTAAAAGGAAGAGCTGCACCGTGGAGAATTAAAAAGCGATTGTCGAAGAATCTTGGGGCAAAAATGTAGTGGAGTTCTGCAAGGAGAAAATGTTGGATCACCGACTCGTCTAAAAATGGCGTGCAGAATACACTATACTGAGTGAAAAAGTGGACAGCGGAATGGCCACAAAGCGCTAGATTGGATGTGGTCGGCAAACAATGTTTACAGAGCTGGAAAGCCTGGTCTCCGAGTGGGTTGCAGACAGGAGAGCAAAGACATTGGTGGTGACCAGGGCTCAGATTCGTGAATATGCCCTTGCAGTGGCACCACAGTTTGACATTTCCCCTGACCAATTCAAGGCATCACAGCACTGGGTGGATAACTTTCTTGAACGCAATGACCTGTCTTTAAGAAGATCCACAACCCTCTTTAGGCTGGAAGATGCAGAGATTGTTAAACGTGCATTAGCCTACAAGAAGTTTATGGATGACATTGACTTCTCTAAATACAGTCTTTGCAACATGATCCCCATGGATGAAACTGCCGTGTTCATGGGCCAAGCAGCTCAAACCACCATTAATCAACGAGGTGCCTCCTCAGTGTATGTTCCCTCCACCTGCTACTCATTGCAAAGGGCAAGAAGGAGAAGATTGAGCAGGTTTCTGGCATTTATGTGCCAGTGGCTTGATTTAATGCTGCCGCTTGTTATGCGAGGGAACAAAAGAGGGATGCTGATCTGGGATGCAGCCAGCAAACACCGTGCTAAAGACACGAAAAACTTCCTTCGTGAGTGGAGAATCGACAAAATCATGATTCCTGCAGGGATGACGGCTTATCTCCAGACTCTGGATATCGCCATTAACAAGCCGTTCAAGGACCATCTGCGTGCTGAAATCAATGACTACATTGAAAACTGCACGGAGAGAAATGTACGTGGGAACTTTGTGAAGCCCAGACTGCCAGAGATTGTGAACTGGGTGAAGAATTTATGGGATAAGATCACTGACACCTGCGTTGCAAGTGCACTGTGAGCTGGCTACCTGGACAAGACCTGCCCATTTCAGGACAGTACTATTGCTACCCATGAGAAGAGATATGGGCCAATGATTCAGAAGGAAATGGAGTCCCGGGAGTCCCAAGAAAATCCACAGGAACCTCAGAGTGTGGATGTTTATGATGATGTTCCTGAAGATGATGACATGGTTGTCATGGAATAAATCTGTTCCAGTATAACATATTCAGACTGTTCGTTCTTACCGTTTTTCAAACCGCCACGATACAGTTGTAACAAGACATTCTTGACACTTTTACCGTATAAAACAGTTTTGTGGTGAATACCATACTGTTCAGGTTGTTAATAAATGTTAATTTTATGGTTAAAACAAAAATCGACAATTTTTTTTTCCAATATAAGACATACCCCGAAAGTAAGACATAGTGGGACTTTTGAGGGTAAAAAGAATGTAAGACACTGGGGATCATTTACTAAGGGTCCGATTCGCGTTTTTCCCGACGTGTTACCCGAATATTTCCGATTTGCGCCGATTTTCCATGAATTGCCCTGGGTTTTTGGCGCACGCGATCGGATTGTGGCGCATCGGCGCTGGCATGCACGCGATGGAAATCGGGCGGCGTGGCCGAACGAAAACCCGATGGATTCGGAAAAAACGCAGCATTTAAAACAAAAAATTGGTTGCACGGGCCATACTCACATGCACCAGGAAGAAATCAGTGAACTCCGACGCAACTCGGTGGACCTCGGCGCAGCAGCGACACCTGGTGGACATCGGGAGCAGGACCTTCATGAATCGCCGGAAGACCCGAACGCTCGTCCGAGGAGCCACCGCTGGAACGCGAATGGACCGGGTAAGTAAATGTGCCCCACTGTCTTACTTTCGGGGAAACGCGGTATGAATTGCTAACCTGTGGATTGGGGATCATAAGTATTCTAATGGTATTCTGTGTAATGTGTGCTGTGTGTGTCTGCTTGTATTTGTTATGGGCCCACAAACATTAGTATGTGTGTGTTGTTAATGGTATGAGTATGTACAGTGATGCATTCAATAATATTTAGATTTCATGTATAATTTTTCTATTTGGTGCTTTTGCCACTGGGTGGAGCATGCACGGTAAATCTTGGCTATTCTGGTCAGAGGTGTGCACTGCACAGGGGCTGTCTTTGCTATGACGCCGACCGAGGGGAGCATTGGGCGCATCAGGCACTTCCTGGCATGATGACCGGAAATACATACTGGGAATTGCCTGTTGGGTTGTGGATGATGAGCAGAGGAGATATTGAGTTTGATTTTCATTAGATTACTTAGAGCTCACCAGAATCGAGGTGTGAATTGTTTCCCCTTTCTGATACAATCTCCATTGTACACTTGTGTAGATGTAATATATCTAGGATAAAATGAAGTCTAATGTAGCTGCAGGGGGTAACCCCTTTAAAGGGACAAAGTGTGATATCTTGGAGAATCAGTCCACCACGACCCAGAAGGTGTCGTAACCTTTTAGTTGGAGGCAGATCTGTAATGACTTAAAACGAAAGGAAAGTATGATCAGTTCAGCAACAGCAGGCAAACGGTCCTCATTGCTCCGACTTCAGCTGTTCAAGCATGGATAACCTCGGCCACAGGTGCTTACAAAGTGCAATTGAAAATGTAATTTCCAGCTAAACACTTGGAGTTAAAAACTCATGTATTTATTTTATTTTTTTCATCCATTAAAAAATGAGCATAGAGCAAAGCATAGTGGAAATAAGAAAAGGCATAGGGGCACATTCACCTCTATCTGAATCCCTCAGATCGCCCCCCGATTTGTGTCGCATGAAAGATGGCACAATTGCGCCAAAATCCGATCATGTGTGCCAAAAACCCCTTTTAAAACACTGTCCCAGCAGCGCAAAACGGAAATCGATGGGATGTCTGACCAAAGTGCGGTCCACGGGGCCCTTAGTAAATGAGCCCCATAAAGTCAAGCAAGCCTACTCGTTTCGGTTTAGACCTTATTCATGGCTTTGAAGTCTGAGCAACAAGCATGGTGTGTAAAAAGTTCTCATTGAACAGAATTTTTTGCAAAATAAACACAAAGTTTATTGAAACACCAATAAAAACACTTAAATACACGAACCCAATCACGTGTAAAGTCAGTGTATGGTTATGATGTAACCACAATTACACCCCTCCACCCCTGAAGAAATGGAGGCACTGGAGCAGCTGTTTAACTGCTGCTTATCCACTGGTTTCACTACTTGCTGCAGGAGGTCAGCAGCAGTTGACGCACTAGCGAACTCCATAGTTTGTAGGCTAGAGTATACTGTTGTGGCAGTCGATAACCTTACTTGTCAGATGAAACTTTGCTTTACCAGCTTTCTCTAGTACTTTAAAGTACTAACGTGCAATGCCTACAAGCCCCCACAGTCTTCACCAGAGCCGGCTGTGAGGCAGGATGGATTCAGGCTGCCTGGAACTTACAGGATGCTTAGCCTTTAGGGACAGGCCTTGCAGATGGCAAAGCATAGTGTGGAGTGTGAATGGATCACCAGCAGTTCACGAAGTTGTGGACACAAACACAAGGCCAGGGATGCACAGATTGCAGGTAGCAACAGAAGGCTGGAGCTCAGGAAACAGATTTATAGCCTGCAATAAATTATGAATTAAAATCGCCCTCCTTTGCCAGTTATGTTTTGAGGGGAAATCAACTTGGCCTTATGAGATAACATAATTAGCACCTGGTCCGTAGACCAACTGCTCCACTCCCCTCTGTGATTCCTGGTTTTAGGGTGATGCCACACATGGCGTTTTTGGTCCGTTTTTAAGCATATGTTTTCAGTCTGTTTTAAAACACATCCATTTTTTACCATTTGTTTGGTTACCCTGCATTTGGTTTCCCTGACACTAGAATTGGGCTGACTGGGTGTGCTTAGTGCTTGAGAATAGGAATTAGCGTAAGGACGCCATTTTTTGTAAGTGGGTGGAGAATAAGGGCTAATTTGCGTGGTTCTCTGGCGTAAGTGTACCTCGTGTTTGAATTCTGGTGTAGGGGGTTCATGACATAGCCCATTCTACAGAGAAGATCATGTGACCTCTGGAGGAAGTTGCAGGATAAGACTGCAATGCTGAGAACCAGCCAACAGTGGGGGTTTAGCAAGTAATCTACATACTTGCCACTGGATGGAGTCAGAAAGCAGAATTGACAGTAAGATGTCCAGGAAGAATGCGGGAAGAATCAGTGCAGAATCGTGACAGACATGATTAGGGCCGGCGCTATGGGTAGGCAAAGTGGGCATTTGCCCAGGGCCCAATGAAATATGAGAATATCTTCTTTCAAATTAATCTAAAATTGTGTTTCTAGGTGCCATGGATCCAGAGATAATCAGGTTTAAAGTGAAAATCAGGTGCCATTTTATATATAAAAATCACTCCCGGTGGCATTTTAACAGTTAATATCTCCATTTTCCTATACTTAGAGCACACAATTTTAATATAAAAGAGGAGACTCTCTTCTTTCAAAGTAAAAAAAAAGGGGTTCTGTGGGTCACAGAGCCAGAGATATAGCCCTCTGAAGTGTGACCCATCCTCCAGATTCTTAGCCAGCAGCTACAGGGAGGATTCTGAGAATGCTGGACACAGGAGCTGCTGCACCTCTGCCTAAAAATAAAACACAATTAGCTTTATGCTAAAAGAAAAGGGGGTGTGGTTGTGTTGCAAAGGTGAAGACATGCGCTGTAGAGGTGGAATGACGTTAATATGAATCACCTGGAGAGGTAAGATCACATAAAGTATTAGTAAAAACATAATGTATCTGATCTATTGTTGATACCATGTGGATAGCGAGTACCTAACTTTAGTATCCAATATATTTCTCTATTTCTAAGTTTATGTATTCTGTCTCCTCCCCTAACCGGGGCCATGACTTTTTCAATAGCTGTTATTTTTAGTTTGGATACATCTCCTTGATGAATTTGTGAAAAATATTTGGACAAACACAAAGTATTTTTAATTGTTGCGTTATCTGTTTTTGTGCCATCTCTTATGTGTTCTGCTATTCTAGTTTTTAGAGGACGCATTGTGCTGCCTACATATTGGACATTACATTGTGTGCATGTCGCCAGGTACACTACATAACTGGAATTACAGTTGATAATGGTAGAGATGTTATATTTTTCTCCGTTATGACAGGATAGAAAGCATTTTGTGGAATTCATATATTTACATATATTGCATCTATTGCCCCCACACGGGCAAGATTACATATATTGCATCTATTGCCCCCACACGGGCAAGATCCTTTACTATTCAACCAAGTGGAAGATTGTACGGATATCATATTACCTATTGTGGTGGATTTGCAGATGTGCAAAACATTAAAAACAGTGAATACAGGACCATTTAAGTGCAGAACACATTGAAAGAACAATATTCTTCACATTCCAGATGTTACGAACATCTCCGTACTTAGCGGGAGACACGCGTGCAGACCTGGAAAGTGAAGAATAGTGTTATTTCAATGTGTTCTTACAAGCAAAACATCAGGAAACATCTGTAATATTTTATTAAACAATAAAAACACTGTTCTTCACTGTTCTTCACTTAATTTAATGCTCGATCTCTAGTGGTATTGTGTATGAATTTAAAACTTATTCTTGTTTACTTGGTGATTTCTGGAAAAAAATAGATTTTGACAGAATAGGAGGTTTTTATTTTGTGCATTATATATTTTTAAACACATTTGTGGATAGCAACCAAATATGTCCCGTTTTCTTGATGTTGTGTATTGTGGTATACATAAATCTGCTCACTTTGTGTTATTATTTTTAAATCCCCATTTATGCGTAAACCTCCACCTCGATGTGAGTTTTAAATAAAAACTTACGTTACCAAAGCATTTTCAATGTACTTTTTAAGTAATAATTTGTGTTTGTCACAAAGTTACATGAGGGTGGTCAAATGTTAATTGCCAAATGCATCGCTTGGTTGTCTACTTTCAAAAATATATAGGTTTGCCTTTACTTTTTATTCTGTTTTATTGATACATTTCAGTTCTAGTGATATTATGATGATATATTCTTGTGAACATATCAATATGAGGCATTTGTGAACTCTACACATGTCCATCTATTACATTTAGGAGATGTGAAGGTAAATATGTTCTGTTTGGAGCACATTTTTTGCCATTAAAGTAAAATTTTAAGTATTTTTAATAAAATTTTTTAGTTTGAATCAAAATTGCATCAAGGCGCCTATGTCAATAAACTCTTTAATGCAATTTTGAAAATGGGGCAAGTGTCTGCTTTGTGATTCGTGATTTGTTGCGGTTTACTTTAATTCTTTTTGCTGTAATTTCGATTTTATTTGTAAAATAAATATACAGAAATGCCTGGCGGTGACAGGGTTAATACCGCTTGTTTGAATTCCCGGGTGAAGATACAAATCATCTATTACATTTAAATATCTCGCTTTTTCTCTATTTTTCAATCAATCTTACATTTCTCCTCTACTGTATTTATCTCTCATATCCATCTACTGTATACACTCACCGGCCACTTTATTAGGTACACCATGCTAGTAACGGGTTGGACCCCCTTTTGCCTTCAGAACTGCCTCAATTCTTCGTGGCATAGATTCAACAAGGTGATTTTGGTCCATATTGACATTATGGCATCACACAGTTGCTGCAGATTTGTCGGCTGCACATCCATGATGCAAATCTCCTGTTCCACCACATCCCAAAGATGCTCTATTGGATTGAAATCTGGTGACTGTGGAGGCCATTTGAGTACATTTCCTCTGGGTCCCTGCCGTTTTCCTCCAACACGCCAAAAACTTAATGGTAGGTGAATTGATGTGAGCCCCATGGGGACAGGGGATGATCTTGCAAGCACAGTGCAGAGCTGCGTAATCGCTAATATATACATATAAGAATGATTAATTATTCTAAGTATTATGATCAAAAATGATAGGATTTCTAGATGCAGAACTAATAGTAGATGATATTCCACTCACTGCAACTTCTTAGGTACAACCTGTCCAACTGCTCGTTAACACTTAATTTCTAAATTAGCCAATCCACATGGGCGGCAAACTCGTGGCTATTTAGGCATGTAGACCATGGTCAAGACAATCTAACTGCAGTTCAAACCGAGCATCAGGTATAGGGAAGAAAGGTGTGATTTGAGTGCCGTTACAAGTTGGCATGGTTGTTGGGTCAGAAGGCTGGCTGGTATTTCAGAAATGTGATCTACTGGGATTTTCAGCAAACCATCTACTAGGGTTTTTAGAAGAGAATGGGTCCGAAAAATGAATAAAACATCCAGTGAGCGTCAGTTTGTGGGAGGAAGGGAGAATGCTTGTGATGCCAGAGGCAGGAAGAATGCGCAGACTGGTCGAGCTGTAGGAAAGGCAGAACAGGGACTCACATTACCCGTTACACCGTTAAAACCAATAGGCAGAAGAGAGTCTCTGAACGCACGTACGTCAACTTTGAGGCAGAGGGTTACAGCAGCAGAAGACCCACACCGGGTTGCTCATCTTCAACTAGAACAGGAAAAACGGAGGCTACCATTTGCCACAAGCTATGCGAACATGTGGGACAGTAGAAGATTGGAAAACGTGTGCCATGGTTGATGAGTCTCGATTATGCTGCTGCATATTGGATGGTCTAGGGTCAGACGAATTTTGTTTGGTCAACAACATTGAAGCATACGATTCATCCTGCTTCGTATCAACGGTTCAGGTTGGTTTGGTGTGGTGTCATGGTGTGGGGCAATATTTCTTGGGCACTCTTTGGGCCACTTTGGTACCAATTGAGCATGTTTGCAACGCCAGCACCTACTGGAATATTGTTGTGACCCGCCTCCCTTATCGATGACACTATGTACCACACATCTGACGTGCTATCAGCACGATATGCGCCATGTCATAAAGATGGAATCCTCATAGATGGTTTCTTGAACCACTGAACAATGAGCACTTTTTTTTTCTTAAAAACAAGAGCATGGGATGCTTAGCGAAGAGTGGTTCCTGCCAGAGGAATGTATGTGAGTGTGCTTGGTTTGCAATTTTTGATCCTTGTGGTAGATGTCCTTTAATGCAACTTTGAATGTGCCCGTTTTCAGAAAATGGGTTTGTTTTCTGAAATGGTTTGTTGGGGTTTAGTGCAAATTCATTATGCTGGAATTCAACTTTATTTGTACATATAAAAATTTTAATTGCTCTGGCCAATAACACAACAAAATTCCCAGAAACACCTGGTTAAGCCTCTTGTATGCTGCAGTCGGTGGTGACCACATTAAAATGTACTGTCTAGGGGAACACCAATGCACTGCTAGTGCTATTGACTTTACTAATGGCTCTGGCCCTGCTTTAATTTTCAGTTTGTGTTCATAGAATTATGATGGAACTGTTCTGGGAAATGCCTATTTCACCCCTTCCCGTCGCAGCCCTTTTAGTTTTTGCGTTTTCATTTTTCACTCCCCACATTCAAAAATCTTAATTTTTATTTTTCCATGTACAGAGCTGTGTGATGGCTTATTTTCGATAACAAATTACACTTCAAATGGTAGTATTAATATTCCATGCCGTGTACTGGGAAGCGAGAAAAATTCCAAATTGCAGTGAAATTGGTAAAAAAAAGCATTTGTGCCGTATTCTTGTGGGTGGATTTTACGTATTTCATTGTGCGCCCCAAATGACAGTCACTTTATTTCGGTCGGTACGATTGGGATACCAAATTTTAGGTTTTATAATGTTTTCATACATTTACAAAAAATTAAAACCTCCTGTACAAAATATTTTGGGGGGGATTGGGATTTTGCATCTTCTGGTCGCTAAAACTTTGTTCATACTTTGTGGTGTGTGGAGCTGTGGGTGGTGCCGTTTTTTGTGGGTTTTGATGACGTTTACAATGTTATCATTTTCAGGACTGTACGACCTTTTGATCACTTTTTATAGAATTTTTATTTATTTTTTTTAAATGGCAAAGTGCCATTTTCGACTTTGGGCGCGATTTTCCGTTACGGGGTTAAACACAGTGAAAAACCGTTATCATAACCGTTTGATCGGGCATTTTTGGACACGGCGATACCTAATGTGTTCATGATTTTTACTGTTTATTTATATCAGTTCTAGGGAAAAGGGGGTGATTTTAATTTTTAGGTTTTTTTTAATTATAATTTTTAAACTTTTTTTTTTTAAATTTTTCTTTTTACTGTTTTTCAGACTCCCTAGGGTACTTTAACCCTAGGGTGTCTGTATTATCCTATACTGATATAAAATATAATAAATACTACAGTATGACAGTATATGGGGATTTTACTGCTGATAGCACATTGTAATGAATGGGTTAACCCAAAGTAGCTTCGGGTCTTCGTGAGACCCGAAGCTACCATGGCGACGGATCGCCGCTCCCCGATGACCTCACGGGGAGCGACGATCCTTAGAAAGATGGTGGCGCCCACGCAGGAAAGCGCCTGCGATCAGTGCCGGCACCAATTGCGGGTGTTGCCGGTAAGCAATATGCAGCGTAGACTTACTGGCTATGGAGAGGGCTCGGCCCGCGAGCCCTCTCCATGCACCGGGACCCGACAAGTGACGTACTATTACGTCACATGTCGGTAAGGGGTTAAGCTTCTTGCACACAAACATAGGGAGGAGTGCTGCTGGGCCAGTATCACGGCCAAAGATGGAGCATTCGCTATCTTTTTTCTGGATACTGTGCGATGCACGCCTTTGGCAGTCGTATGCTAGCTGCCGTACATACAGCTAGGCTACGGCCATCATATACGTATGTGTGTGGGGGACTTTAGTTTGTTGTGCAGAAAATTACCTGTTCTGTATTCCATATGGAGTATTACTTCATTTAGAATATTTAAATAGCACCTTTTCCCTTTAATGTCTGTGTGCACTGCTGAAAACCCGTTTTTATTTATAAAAAAATATATATAATCTTCTAGATTGTCACACAAATTGTTGCTTTTTTCACTGCAGTGTCTGAATGTGAAAATTGCAAAGGATATAAAGCAGAAGGAGAATGTCCTGCATGAACCTTGCTGTACAATGTTGCATTGTTATCATTATATATTGTCCTTTTACAAGAGAACTTTCTGGATAGTTGTCCGATCTGTCCGCGCTCATAACTAGTAGGTGCTGGAAAGCATGAACAAAAGACACTAAACACAATGTGCCAGACAGTGCCCCATGTGAAGGTGATGGGGGCACACGGGGACAAATATCACAGAATTAATTGGCACTATGTAAAAACTGTCGTCCTGCTGCAGTGGGAGAAAAATCATTTGCAGTCAGTCCATAGCTTTAAGGAGGTTGTATTTTATATTAACAAATTTCATGGAAATCTGCCCGCAGAATCAAGCATGATAAATAAGGGACACCTATTCATGGATCCTAGGTACCTTGATAATCTTATATTTATTATCAATGGCCTCCTTCCGTCTAAAATCTAAAGTTCATTTTAGAAAGAAGGACGCCATTGATACCAAATATAAGATTACCACAATTGTGTTGCCCGGGTCTGTGAGTAAGTGCCCCTTTATTCTTAATTTTGATGGTAGATTTCCTACTGACCTCATTACAAAGTTCCTTTTTAAGTTTGTTCATGTTATTTGTCATTTTTCTTCACTGGGAAATCTGGTAAGGAAAAATGTAAATTATGTTTACAAGTATAAAGAAAACTTTAGTGAGCTGCCTTATAACGTAGTCTTGTCATGTCTAGTGCACACATAGATGGGAACGGCACCACCTATCATCACAATACCTCCATCGAAAAAAATGTTCTTTGTGCAGATGTAGCAAAAACATAAAGTTTTGGTGGTGCTCAAATCCCAAAGTAACACAGTCCAAAAGTAGCAAAGCTGAAGATATAAGAAATGGATGTCACTCTCCAATCTTCTGTTAATAATCTCTTCTTCTTGTTGTTGATTTCACAATAAAAGGGAGGGAGTGATCGTGGAACGCCCACAAGAAGGCAACGGCCGTTTTGCGCAACACAGCGCTTCTTCTGGCCTCCATATAAGTGATTTTAAAAAAGGGGGGGGAGGAGGGGGGGAATTTATATACCCATATAAGATATGGAACACACCTCTCTATGAGGTCTCAAGCCTCTCTCATAGGTGGTGCATATATTCACACATATATTCCTAGACCAATTATATGTAACTCTTCCTACCAACCAACATTGGCTAAACTCTCCCAAGTCCGTGTTCTCTCCACCTGCAAAAACGCAGCGTCCTCACAATGTGGGTGGAACTTCCAGAGTGTGGTATGCACTTGTCTGGAAGCGGACAGTAACCCCCTCCCCCAAGCCCGAACCACCATAGGTGTTTTTTT
>CM033642.1:123342505-123419451 GCA_019512145.1 Engystomops pustulosus | reverse complement strand
GTCAAGTCGTACATAGTACAAATCACCAATTACACAATGCTAGCATTATTAATTCTTAGTTATTGGTATTTAAAAGTACTTAGGCATTACGGTATTTGGTATCTTAAGAAAAATGCCAAAATCTATTTTTTCGTAGCTGCCTCTTAAGGACTATTGCAACTCTCTGATTCTCACCAAGATGGAAACCTAGTTTACTTTATATTTTCCTGATTCTATTCAGTCACTGACTTTATTATTGCTACGTTTCCATAACCTTCTCTTTTACTGCAAAACGTTTTCTCCTTTGCAGAATATGCCCATTTATAACACACACCGGAACCCACGCCCCCGCCATCTCGAAAAAACTTCCCCTCAATCTCCTCTGTCCTAACCTGGCTACTAACCATTATAATCATGCTCTCAAAAGTGCCCTGGTGAAGTGGCACCCCCTTCATCAAGAACATTTTGACGCAGATATTGTTGAATCCCTTTAAAACAAAGGAGACATATTGTCTCCAAATAGACAAACAAATTACATATTTTGAGTCCTGGTAACTATTTTCTTTTAGATGAAAAGGTCTCTGTACCAGGACGCTAAATGCTCCACAGAACGTTAATTCAATACACCATTTTAGGCATCTTATGGCATTGTCACCATGATAGGATACGTAAACATATAGACCCACTTAACCCTACGCTTTTCGCCCTTCTAATATAGCGTCTTATTATGGGAAAAACAAACCAAAAGGGGTCCTAACAAAGATAATTAATAACGTTAATGGTGTACAAAATGAGGTAAAAAAGTAGTTGTAGTTTATTCGATTACATGCCCAAATCATATATTTAACCACTGAGTGGTCGCACATGGTGTGTACATAAATACTCATAACCACCCAATTAAATGTTATACCATCTTATGAGTTCCTAATAATGTCATGTACGACACAACTTTTTCATTTGAAACTCAAGTTACATACAGCTAAGATGCCTATACTGTGACTTGATATATAACCAAGAGGATTTGTGTACTCTATGGGTATAAGAGCGTCAGTCCCATATAGTACCCCCTGGATATCCTCCAATTTTGAAACTGACAACCACATATATACTGTACTTGCCAGATGTTACATCAGTATGGCAGAAAATACTCCAAATTGCACACATCCCAAGGCCTATAAGATTGTGCAAACAGAATTTGTTTATACCCATGGCCCTATGAATCATATTCACATGTATACCGGCAATCATACAATTCTGTTGCCGCTCTCCATGCAGCCACGCCACTCGAGCCATAACAGGGGAAAGATGGGACATGTGTACTGAGTAGTGTTAAGCGCACTGTATTGCTCCATGCGCCATTGCCCTCCATGGGGGTGCATGCGGCCGTACTAATATGTCCCCTACTGTAGTGTGAATGCAGCCTTACTCTTTTTGATTAAAAAGTGTGTGTTTTGGATGTTTAGAGACAGTAGAGACTGAGCTTGGGATATTCCATGGTTACTGCCCTCATATGTCTTTACATGGAATATAAGCATTATTTGAGTACTGTAATGTTTAACCACAACAATTTTTCGTGTTTGGTGTCGGGATGAAAAACGAGGACCCAGGTGAATTCCCTTTATATAAACATTGTGTGTGTCCCGTCTATAGTACAAATCCAAAATGATTGATTTGTATTAAGACTTTAAACAAGGGCCAACATTTATCACTTTTGTGCGCCTACGTGTAGTAGTTGCGCTAAATTCTGGCGCACTGTTTTGCCAGAAATTATCACAAGCTACAACCATCTGTGATAAGATATTTTCTGCCTCTATTAATCACTTTACTTAAACAGTTAGGCGCAATTTAGGAAGCACAGTTAGGCGGCAATGTAGATTGTGGCATCTACATGTGATCCTTGCTACAAGTCCTCTCCTGCTCTCCCACACGCACGAATGAAGATAACCACTGCCTGCAGCACAGGTGTGTGACACCCTGCCACCCAGTTGTCTCTCCTCAGCATGGCTATTCTCCTGGAAGGGGATCCCCCAACCCCTATGCGGTCTCCTGCTGCACCCGTAATTCTGCACAGTAATCCCCTCAGACACTGTCAGAAAGTTGACAGGGGAAACTTGTTTGTGTATCGCAAACTTCTGCACAGCTTCTGCAAACTGTGCAAACTCTCTTGCTCTTTGCGTGTGAGCTCAGCGTTTGCAGAATATATGTTGTTAAATAGAAGGGTGATGAAGTGTAAATAGTCGCAGCTCCGTCGTATGATTTTCTATGTATCTATTTATTGTTTAGGTCTGTATGTATCTAATGATATCTAGTTATATATCCAGTGGTCTGGCATGAGCTTTGCTGCTAGAAAGTGAGCTCTTGCCATCAAAGGGCTCAAGTGCTTCTCTCAGTAAAGCCAAAGCCTCGGGGATGGGTGTGTTTTGACGCCGTTTTGCGATCTAAATGCAAAAGTCGCACGTGATGAATATATTAGGTGCAGAGAAGAGTGAGGTGACGGGAAAGGTGGTTATTTAGCTGCGCGGCCTAATTGACGTTTAATCGCAAAAAATGGCGCAAAAAAAAGCTGCGCATCTGCGCCCTAAACGAAAAAGCGCAAAAAAAACAAGAAAAAGAAGTCGAGGATAAATGTGGGCCCAAGTGTTCTATTTGTTAGGGAAACAGAACTTCAATGAGCTTTCTGGCGGTTTTCCAGATTATTTAGCACTTCAGTGTTTTTACTTAGCTGAGCTCAGCACATATGCACAGTTGGTCAAATCTCTTTATTGTATAATCTTAAAATAATCATTTAGGTGGTTTTATTGGTTCTGATTTTATGTATGGACAAGGTGTAATCCTTCAGTGCAATTAGTCAGATGTAGATCATGCTCATAGCCCTTAGTTTCTAGATTAGGCGTTATTTCGTGCAAGCGCGGGAACATGCTAACTGCCCGAACGTACAAAAATAGGGCAGTTTCTATTCCTGTTAGCTTTGCGGCGCAGCGTTAGCGCCTATCGACATTGGTGATGTCAGACTTTGTTAATGAGGCTCGTTTGTATACAGCTATGGGTGTATCAGGATTGCTAACCTGGAAGAATTGAGTCTGTTATGTTACTGAGTCCAGGACAGGCTAAAGCGATTGTTTTGTTGGCTTCATTAATTATATAAATGTAAAAATTTCAAAGGATTTAGATACTGTTCTGGAGATCTATGTAAACATTCTCAAAGACTGTGTCCGAATTGTTGCAGGACTTGGACCTTTGGAGAGTTGTGTACAAGGTCTCTTCATGAACATGGCAGAGCCCACTCCCTAATAGCTACAGCAGTGACTAATAGCAGAAAGGGGGGGCTGTAAGTATCAGTGAAGAGATCTCTATATGGTGCACCAGAGTATATTCCAGGATTGTGCCTGGACTTGGAACAAATGCATTTTTCACAGCCCTGTTGCTACTGAACTACAAAGGAAATGTTACACAGCATTCAGTAGCAGCCTTGATGCGGCAGCTTTGTATGGTGAAAATGCTTATTCTTCTTTGTGGTGGAGGTTAATATTTTTCAAAGTGGACGATTCCTTGTAGAAAAATGCCCTTTTAACCCCTTACCGATGCGTGGCATAGTAGTACGGCACGCGTCGGGTCCCGATGCATGGAGAGGGCTGCGGCAGCCGTCAAAAAGATGGCGCGAATACACCTCTTCTGATTACTAAGTGGATTGGAATGATAAACAATACCAAAAACGATCCACAAGTTTGATACCAATTATTCATGTGTTGTAAACAATACCCCATATGTGGCTGTAACATGTATGGGCGATAGAGCAGATGCGCATTTCCACTTTTATGGTTAGACAATCTTTATTTTTTTTGGAATTTGTGATTATTTTCTGCAACATGAGATGCACTTACAAAAATATTCATTTGTAGTAGGTATGTAGCTTGATTGATGATTTTTATTAACTCTTGAATGTATGGAGAAAAAGAATCGTCAATTTGGTTTCAGTTCTGTTTTTTTTTTTTGTAGAGTCGCCACCAAAAAAATATGTAATCTTGTGTTCTATAGGATGCTTAGTTATGTTGATACCTCATTTATGTAGTTTTCTATGTTTTTACAATTTTGCAGTAGAATAACTAACATAGAGAAAATCTCATTTATTTTCATATCGCTATTTTTTCGGGTCTTTTTGGTTGACAGCTGGTTTATGGCTTATTTTTTTTACGTGTTGAGTTGTCCTTTTTCAGTGGTACTATTTTGGCACACAACCCTTTTTTTTTTTTTTTTTTTTTTGTGGGAACGGGGATTTTATGAAAAATGTACATTTTTTTTTTTTGGTGAGGTTTTTGTTTTACAGCTTTCACTGAGTGGGTCCAATAATGTTATTTATTGTAACGGATGCGGCAATGACAAATGTGTTTTTTTTTTTCTTGATTTTGTACTTTATTTGGTATGTATAGGGGACTTTCACTTTATTTAATTTAGTTATAAAATGCTTTTACTAGAAGTGTTAAATGTATTTTTTTTACTTTTACAGGTTTACTTGAACAAGCAATGCTCTGAATGACCGCGGTCATTCATATAACACCATGTAGTACAGATGTATTACACGGTGTTATGTAACAGTGTAAGGCTGCCATCACAAGACTGGGCAAACGAAGATAATACCAGTAGAACGGAGGGGCAACAACAACTAGGACATAAGCAGCTGTTTGTGGGGAGAGGAGGGAGGGGGAGAGCGATGTCCACTCGCGCCCCTCATCCAGTAGGGATATATGAGGCGACGGCGCCGTATGCCCTTGAAAAAAAAATAGGACATGGCTACGGTCCTAGGGCGCGGCACGCCCATTGCAGTCTATGCACGATAATATACGTTCCCCTTGCGAGTGATGCTGACTGTACGCTTAGAGAGAGAAGGACAAAGAGGATGTTTCCTTTTAGAAGCTAAATGTGATAGCAATCCTTCACTAGTGGCAGGATACATTTGTAGAGCCCTAGTGGTATAAAACGTACCCTTTGGGGAATTTAGCACTCCGTATCTGCAGCCTGGTATGTGCAATATAATAGCAGTCCCCACTACTCTATTGCCTGCAGCAAGTCAACAGGACATTGAATGATGTCACAAGCGTGAGAATCCTCACATGCTTCAGGTCTTCCAATTACAAACCTGCTGTCCTAATTCCTGTGAAAGCTTAGTGCTCTGGCTTCAGTGCCCTTAGCTGATGTCATATCGAGGAAGTGCCGCCCACTTTAGGAATAACTAAATATAATTTTATAAGAAAGGATGATTGATATACCAGCCTGTATCTACAGCTAGGAAGAAGCCAGCAGCATGATATGGTTATCGTTGAAATTGCTGTCAAAGGCTCTCCCCAGCTGTGCTAAAACTTTATTTATTTATTTTTTTCTATCAGCAACTTTACAGTTACTTTTTAAAGGAAATATGCCACCAGAATGAAGGATTGTAAACCTGAGCACACTGACATATTTGTGTTTCCCCTCTGGCAGGATCTGCCACTCTTTTAGCTTCTTATGCAATTGTTTTTAAGAAAAATAGGCTTTAAAAATTGTGCAAATTGACCTGGGAGACTCCACACTCCATTAACTCAAATAAAGCTTGTAACCCCATAATTTTAAAATCCGGCTTCGTAAAAATAGAAGCTAAAAGAGCGTATCCTGACGGAGTGTGCACATCAGCATGTAAGTGTGCTTGGTCCTTCATCCTGGCGGTAGATGTCCTTTTAACTGTTTATCTTATTTGTGCTGCCAGATAAAACTTACTAAAATAGTTTTTCTTTTTTTTTTTTTTCTTTTTTTTTTCTTCCAAAAGCTTTACCAGCAAGGAAGACTTTGCCAGCTTGGAAGTGAATTTTGTGAATTGGAAGTTTTTGCAAAAGTGTTACGTGCGTTGGATAAGAGGTGAGTCATCGAAGCATTCAGTATGTTGTTAATATTGACTCTCTATTCTGCGGTACCACTACTTCCATAGTTTAGTAGTGCTTCATTAAGGAGTGATTGTGCTGTTATTGTACTCAATTTACACTGTACAGTAAAAAGTTTGTATGGTGGTACTATTTATTTAAATTTTATTTTATTAAAGGGAGAGGATGGGTTAAAAAATCAAAAACCTCAACATTCTTTTGATTTCACCTGCCACTGTTAAGACACTTTCCTTACCTCCTGCTTGTGTCTCTTGCTTAAAGGGGTATTCCGGGAATATGAACGTCTGATACCAAAAAAACAAACAAACCCTGATGCTATAAATAAATGAATATAAAAAAAGTCAATGTCATAAGTCACAAAATGGAGCTTAGATAGTTTGATTTTGTGATTCACAAAATTTGATTGCCTCTAAAGTATGCAAAATTATCACCAAGGTGGCCGCTGCTTGTCCCATGATCCTTTAGTTCTCGTTAACTCCTCCTACCTCTTATGCTCTGTTCCCAGTGATGATGTAACAGACATTCTTGCTCTGTTACCAATGTAATAATGTGTGTAACTGCCATCCCTGCACATCATCACAACACTAGGCATACTGGATGCACTGCAACCAACAGACTACAGCCAAATGTATCTATGATCATGTGACCTGGCCAGGCAGGTGCAGAACATGTGATGAGGACATGTGACCAGCGGCCATCTTCTGTCCTGTGTCTGCTCCGCATGGAGGAAATCAACGGAATGATTAAAGGGCCAGTAGCAACTTAATTCTTCATTATAGTGTATGTCACCAGAATTTTTCTGATTAGGGGAGCAAAATATTAAATAACTTATCACATATTAGCTTATATTTTAAGGATCCATGTGTATATGAATTATGCTTATTCCTGGAATACCCCTTTAATGCCTCTTGTTACATAGGTTAACCCACGTTACCAGTCATTTTCCACAGTTAAGACACAAATCAATCAAGGAAATCTACCACTAGCAGACGACAGTTTTGAGCTAAGCTCATTTACATAATGCTGGCTTCATTCAGAAACTGTGCCACTGCTGAGAATACAAGTTCTAAAAATATTCAAATCGGGGTCCGGCGATCCTGGCTGTATGTGTTAAGATGCTTGGCGCTCCGTCGGAACCCAATTATGCACGCCTCCTGTGCCAATAACACTGTCCTCCTCCCTCCTGCTGGCCGAGAGCCAGCTATCTACGTTACAGGGATTAGGGAGGAGGAGTGTTTTTCTCACAGCATCTGACTGGGAGAGCCAAGCATCTCAATACCTACATCCTGGAGCACCGGACCCTAAAATTTGAATCCTAATCTTTATTTTCTCAGCAATGGCACAGTTTCTGAATTAAAGATGTTAACAGCCGATTTCAGAATGAAGCCGGAATTATGCAAGTGGTCTCTGCTCAAAACTGCTTCTGTTGGTGGTAGATTTCCTTTAATGGACTGAGTGGGCATCTCTGACATGGAAAGCAGAGCAGCAGTGTTTAGATATTTTTAATAGAAAAACCTTAAGTTGTAGTACTTGTGAGAAAAATCCCTGTACTGTAGTTCAGGGGTTGAACCCTACTTGAGCACCTATGGCATTGATGGTGAGTCTTTTATAGACCTAGCGTGCCCAAACTACAACCAAAACCCACTTATTTATTGCACAGTGCCAACTTGGGAATTTAATCATTAAAATTTTAACTAATTTCAATTGTATCTGCGTCTTCAGGGAGACCAATTCTGTAGAAAGAAGGGGGAGAAATTGATATCATTGAAGCTTCCATCTAGGTTCTGCTGAACAGGAAGACTCGGTGCTTCAGCACAGGAGCTCCAATGATAATCCCAGCCTGTCCACACCTTCTCCCTCCTCCAGTAGTCTCAGGGAGCCAATGATGTGGTACTTTAAAATAGTACTTAGTACTTGGCACATCCTGGGGTTTCTCTAACTGTAGGAGGAGGCATTGTTTGGTGAACAATGGCCTGGGTGCCTAAAGAGTGGGCTCGTATTTCCGGGTCCCATAGGTCCGAAACCACTAATGTATTAGCCCTGTGTATCTAGAGCTTGAATACATTGATTTTGGGTCTTTTCTTAAATCCCCATTTGTTTGTCTTCTTCAGGCATCTACTGCATCACTGCTTTCAGGCATTAATGGACCATGGAGTTAAGGTTGCTTCTGTGTTGGCATATTCTTTTAGCAGACGTTGCTCATATATAGCAGAGTCTGATGCTCAAGTTAAAGAAAAAGCCATCCAGATCGGCTTTGTTCTAGGTAAGAAGTCTTCAGCATGTTTCCACTATAAACATGTATTAAAGGTATTGTCTAAAGGTGTTGTGTGTTTTTTTTTTTTTTTTTTAAATAAACTTTGCAGGTGGCTTCCTTTCAGATGCTGGCTGGTATAGTGATGCTGAAAAGGTGTTTTTGTCATGTCTACAGCTCTGTACCCTCCACAATGAGATGCTCCATTGGTTTCGTGCAGTGGAGTGCTGCGTCAGGTAAGGTTGCTAAGTATAAGTATTGAGAATCTAGTGACAGAAGACATTATAGTTTTAGATGAAACAATTGTAATATACAGCTTCAGTTGTAATAATCATTATGGAGTCTTTCGAGCATCCTAATGAATAATTAAGCTCACTAGGCAGCTTCTCAATAGTTTAGACTGTCTAGCAACAGTTGACACTACAAAGTCTCCATGGTTCAGCAGCTCACCTCCACATTATGCAGGTCCTGGTAATGTCCTAATGTGTATAAATGACGGGAAATGCTTGTATAGAGCAACACATACAAGACTCGTTTATTATTTTTAATGCATTGTGGTATTATAGGATGCGGGCTTCAATATGGTATTATAGGATGCGGGATACAATTGGACATCTTTTAGAATTGTTTTGTTTTCCTCCTAGGTTGTTGCATGTTCGAAATGGGAACTGCAAATATCATTTAGGAGAAGAAACTTTTAAACTTGCCCAAAGTTATATGGAGAAGTTAGCCAAGCATGGGCAGCATGCAAACAAAGCGGCTTTGTACGGAGAATTGTGTGCCCTGCTCTTTGCTAAAAGTCATTATGATGAGGTAGATGCTTATTCAGTTCAGTATTTAGAAAAAAAATGTGGCACTTATTTGTCTCTTTTTAAGAAAAATGATTTTCAAAGCATTGGTCTGTGGCAAATATATACGTTTTTTTTGTCTTATCACTCCTTACCAGTAGACTGTAGCTCTTCTCATTTTAAAACCAGGAAAACTTCACCCCTTCCTCTTTTGGATAGATGGTTACAACAGACAATGTGACTAAGGGTTGTTTTTTTTTTTTTTTCAAGTAGATGCCCCATACGGTCTTATGTTTCTGTAGGTTTGATCTTAAGTTTAATTTGTATACAAGTCAGAACTGTATATTTTATAATTGTAACCCCAGACAAAAATGTTTTGGTCTCTGTGACAATTGGATATTAAAATTGTTGGATTGTCATAAGAACCAGGATTAACAATAAAACTTAATTGCAGACACCTTAGATAACTGTTATAGCCTAGGGCTACAGTACAGTAAATTAACAACATCCAGAGGTCTGTTTGTAACTAGGGGTGGTCTATAAGCGGGTGTTCTTAAGTAGGGGACCGCCTGTATATTTATAGGGAAGCTGTTATTTAAATTTAAAAAATATATAATATTTTTTTCTGGTTTATATGTTTAGGCTTATAAATGGTGTATAGAAGCTATGAAAGAAATCACCAGTGGACTTCCTGTAAAGGTGATCGTAGATGTTTTGAGACAGGCATCTAAGGTAAAGGAAATAAATTTGAGAACCTTTCAAATCTGTGTAGTCTTTCCAGAGCATGTTACATGTTCCACTATAAAATTGTGCTGTAAATCTTTTAAGGAGGCATGATCTACCCTTGTTCAAATCTTTGCATTTTCCTTTAAAAGCTATTTTTGTGGAATAAACTGAAAAGGTAGGGTTTTTCTTCAATGTGAGTGATGCAAGCAAAGCTGTTAGGCAAGAGCATCTGATTTCTTACTTTGCTTACCAAATTGCAGACAGTTGTATAGCCACAAAGGCCTGAAAAAGTGAAAAGGAAGTTAATTATTTCTTCTATGTCCACTGCCAAAAAAGTGTCAGATAAGGTGTGGTTTTCCCAGTGAAATAGTGTAAACCTTTGTCTTGCAGGCACAGACTTTTGCTTGCTCATGTCGCATGTGGATGAGCCATGTAGGATTCTCCTCCACTATGCTGCTATGGTACATTGCAGTGGATTTATTAGGGGAGATTTATCTGGTTGCCATGAGCAACCAGACTATTTTTGCTTTGCTTTTATTTTCCTGCATTAGTTTATAAAATGACAGCTGAGCTCTGATGGGTTACCATGAGCAATTAGATTTTTCCTTTCAGACACTTCTCCCCCTTGTCTTTGTCTTGGTTGGCTAATCATCCGCTTCTTGAATGTTGCATGTCCCAGCAATTAAAACTTAAACCATCACCTTGTTATCCACAGGATAGGGAATAAATTTCAAAGTTTCCCAAACCATTTAACACACATCAGAGTATTGGGAATTACCAGTAATGGCCTATAGAGCTGATGCAGGTTTGAATTAAATTCTGGTGTGACGTGAGCAGACATTTGTGTATTAAATATTTTCCTAAAATTGCTTTTTTCTTTATACATTTAAAAATAAAATTCAATTTATTATTTTTTTTTGTTTGTTCATTCAGGCTTGTGTAGTGAAGCGAGAGTTCAAGAAAGCCGAACAGTTAATAAAGCATGCAGTATACCTTGCTCGGTAAGACCCAGGGCTGCTCTCTCAAGGGTTTTCTATTTATGGCCTTTTCACATTGAATAATAACCATTTATTTTTATTTAGGGAAAATTTTGGCTCCAAGCATCCCAAATATTCTGATACATTACTAGATTATGGATTTTACCTGCTAAATGTTGACAACATATGCCAGTCTGTTGCAATATATCAGGTAATACTTTCTGCTCCTGTACCAGTGCTTTCCATTTACAATATTTCAAGCAAATCTCAACACCCATAATCTTTTTGCAAGGACAGTGATGAATACCACTACTCAAGAACAAAGACTAATGGTTCTTTTGGATTTTAAGTCCTTAAAAAAATGTTTCAATCGTTAAATAACTTTGTTTAATTTTATTCTATGAGCATTGAATGAAATGTAACTTTTAAAGCTTCCTATATGTATTCTGCAATTTTAGACTGCCCTTGATATCAGACAGTCAGTATTTGGAGGAAAAAATATCCACGTGGCAACCGCTCATGAAGACTTGGCCTACTCTTCCTATGTTCATCAGTACAGTTCAGGAAAATTTGATAATGCATTGTGAGTGTTTTTTTTTTTTTTGTTATTTTTTGGTTGTTTTGTATGCACCATTGTGCCATGAAGGACTCTTTAAAAGGAACCTCTCACCATGTATACCCCCCCAATTACCCTAAACTGTATCTTGTAGTATACTTCAAATAACGATTTTGTTTTTGTGGCCACCATTCCTCCAAACATTATCTGTTTCTCCACTCTCTGTCTTAAGATAGTTAAGGAGGCAGAGTAGCTCATTCATGCTCTGCCTCCTACTAGCTGAGTGATATTACAAACCCTTTAAGGATGCACAAGATCAAGTGGGTATTGATTCTTCAAAAACGCCTCCTGACCATACAAGTCCCGGGAAGCACAGGAAGTGAGAGAGTTGTCCACACATCCTTCGGTATGGCACAATACTTTTCCACTACTCCGAATGGCAGATGGTCCCCTTTCACTCACCTCAAAGAAGCAGAGCCCTGTTGGCACAGTAGTTCTGCACCAACTCACGTTAGATATAAGCCCAGTCCATAACTGGATTATATAGGGCCAGAAGGCAGCCCATGTGTGTCTATGTATCTCTCTATCCAAGATGAAGATATGGGAATTTGTGGGTTGAGCTACAAAAACAACCCAGGTTAAATTTTTTAAATGTAAATGCGTTAGGGGAACACTAGACAATAAACACAATATAATTTATGTACAAGTACAATAAGTATAAGAAATTAAAGTCAACTACTGTGATGCACCAATGGGAAGGGATGGCAAGATCTTCCTGCCTTTGATGTGATCTTGTTGGTGCAGTAATTTCCCCAGGAAAAAACCATGGTCACAGGGCTCATTTACCTTTAATGTACTTCCCACCCTATGCGGATGCAAGAATGCCTCCTGTCTGTGCTGAATTCCAACTTTGCCTTGCGCTTTAAAAACAAAATAGACAGCAACAGGGAAATGTTAAACCTTCATCCCCTGCAACCCACCCTGGATATTTAATCACATCCCTCTACTTGTACACTTGACCAATTTCCATCCTCTCCACTGGGCTCATTTCGGCCCTTATATCTCTTTAAACTTCCTGTATCCACTGGTATTGTTCTGTTCCAACTTCCTTTAAACATGCAACTGTCACATCCATCCTAAAGACTACTCCACTATTGCCCTTTTTCACAGAGGAACGTGCAGCAACATCCCCACAGCAATTGAACGGGGATCTGACTGCTCATGCCTGACTGGAGAGCAGAGAAAGCATACACGTTGTTTCTGTGGAAACTCTGTAAGGCCACATTCACGTGACCGTAGGAGGCGTATGTACATATTACAATATACACCGCCAATGGCTGCACGGAGCGATACGGTGCCGCACTCTGGAAAAAGTTATGACACGTCATGTCTTTCCAAGTGTTACTGGCCCTGCGCGGTGGATCTTTATGGATATATTTTATATATACAATATCTTTTGTAGTGCATCTGAATAATTATAGTGCTTTTTTATTTGTTCAAGATTTCTTGGCTCCCTGTCAGCAGTGTGTGTCAAGTCTTGGGGAGAGGGAGGGGACAGTTCAAATGGCTCAAGTAGTCTTCTCCATTACTTTTCTCCTTTTCCCACAACTCACTGACACATGCAGTTCTCATTTATATTTTTGTTCGGTTGCATCAGTGAGAAAGGTAAAACTCTCTTTATTTACTTTTAAAGATTTCATGCTGAACGTGCCATAGATATCATCACTCATATACTCCCAGAAGACCATCTGCTGTTAGCTTCTTCAAAAAGAGTTAAAGGTATGTTGACTAATCATTCTATAGGCCTCTAGTACTACTAAGTGCCGTACTCCATATTTGCTTAAATGAAGAGCTGTTAGTAGAATTTCATTATTAAACACTTATTAAAACCTGATATAAGCGACCAAACTGACATCTGAATACACAGCGTGACGGCTGTAACTAATGGGGCTCCGTTCGTGGTTGCTGCGACCGCAGCATTTAACCTGCCTTTGGGGGGGGGGGAGGGGGCCCGCGTCCATAACAACCCATAGAATAAAAGTAGATAATTATTGATCCTGCATGAACGCCGTTAAAAAACAAACTGTTACAAACCTGCCAAAAGTTATGATTTTTACCTATTGAATCCCACAAAAAATGCAATATAAACTCATCAGAAAACACGTGTACTCCAGAATGATACTGTTGCAACATATCCTGCAAAAACAAGCCATCAACCAGCTTCATAGCCAAAAAACTTGGAAGACAGCAATGCAGAAATGATAGATTTTTAGATTTTTATTTTTCCCCCACATTAGGGTTTTATTTGGCACATTTAGTAAAACAGAAGAAAAAATATTTTAGTATCCCTGTAAACTTATTGACCCATGAAATAAAGATAACATGATTATTAGGCTATATGGTGAACACCAAAAAAAAGAGTAAAAAATCCAGTACAGAATTTATGCTTTCTACTCCTGCCCTCAAAAAAGCTAATAAATTTTCAACAATAGGTGATATCAACACCAAAATTGTAACACTGGAGAAAGCATCTCATCCCGCAAAGAAAAGAAGGCCATCACATGGCCCCAATAACGGAAAAGCTAACATTTTATACCCTACAAAAGGAGCCAATGAGGAAACTAAAATCCTCTCAGCTTCATGTCCCTCCTTCCCTCCTGCATCTCGCTGTACGCCCATAAAACAAGTAACAGACATTTGTGTGGGGTCTCTGTACTTGGGAGAAATTGCATAACAAATTGTATGGTGGGTTTTCTCTTTTTATCTTTCGGAAATGTGTAAATTTTAGGGCTAAATGAACATATAACCGACACAATTTGACCATTCTAAATTTCACCTCCATTTTGATGTAATTAACCCCTTGATATCTTCATAGTAAAAGTCTTCCTAAAAGCTGTTTCTGATAGTTTGGGGGGTGCAGATTTGAAAATGGGTTGATTAAATAGGAGGTTTTGATGTTAAATATGTAAAATTCCATTCAAAACAGCATTTATCCCCAAAATAGTCAATTCTGAAAATCCGGAAAATCGATGTTTCTTTGTAAGCCGCATGACTACAAAATAAATTATCCAGACATTATGAAAATGTAAAGTAGACAAATGGGAAATGTTATTCAGAAATTTATTTAGGTGCTAAATCTACCTGCCTGAAAACGCAATGATTTTGAAAATGAAAAATTTTTCAAAAAATTCATAATTCCCCCCCCCCCCCACATGTTGTACTTAAGTTTAACGTTTATTTACAATCTACTAACCCCTTTGACAAGTGTTCAAAAGTTATAACCATATAAAGCGACCCAAGTGGGGATGAGCCTTAAACTGCAAAATGTCTGCATCCTTAAGGGATTAATGTAACCTCCTTGCTGACGATTTGTTATCAAAAATACAGCTTTTTGTCCACTGTTTTCAATGAATTGTAGTAAAAATCTTTAAAGCTCTATGTAAGTTGTGGCTCCACATAGTCTCCAGGTACCACAGATTTCAAACCTCTAAGGGGCCGTCCTACATGGCCTTTAAGGCCATAACTACATTATGTTTTAAACCATAGCCGCAGTCCTCCCATAGGCAGTGATAAATTGTTGCTGTAAACTTGATAAAATGCAGGTTTCAAACTTCTGTGTGTGTGTATATTGAAATTTTAATGAGTTCTTTAAATTTGTGTTTTACACAAAGTTGCATTAAGGTGGAATGGGATGTTAACTATTAAGACAAATGCATTTGTATGGTTGTTTGCTTTAAAAATCTAAAATATATATATCTCGCTCGTAAAAATTTTTTACTAACACCCTTTGTATACAAATACTACTCGGGTACACGTCCCAGGGCCTAGACCAGAGTGCTTCCAAAGTATAAGAAACGAAAATGGCAGCACTCTGAGATACTAGTTTATTCCAGCATGTGCCAAGTGTGTGTGTATATATAATATATATAATAATTAATATTATAATCAAGTACAGGCAGTCCCCGGGTTACCTACAAGATAGGGTCTGGAGGTTTGTTCTTAAGTTGAATTTGTATGTTAGTCAAAACTGTATATTTAATAATTGTAGATCCAGACAAAAAATATTTAGCCTCAGTGACAATTGGAGGTTAAACATTTTTTGCATTAATTGGACCAAGGATTATCAATATAGCTTCATTACAGCTGATCATTGCAGACTGGGACTAAAGTAAAGCATTCAGAAAGCTTCACCAGAGGTTAGAGGGGTCGGTCTGTAACTATGGGTTGTCTGTAAGTCTGGTGTCCTTAAGTAGGGGACCGCCTGTATAAGCTCCCCTTCTTTCTTCTCTGCGCTGCAACAGCCGGCAGAGAAGCGCCCACACCATCTGCTGCCTGGTGGGCACGGCCAGCAGATCACATGGATGCGTCTCTGCCGGCTAATACAGCATAGAGAAGATAGAAAACTCTGCTTATAATATACCGCATATACTCGTGTATATCTCAAATCAAAGCATGAATTCGGGTTTATGCACCAATAGGGATATATACCACAATATACAACATCAACGAGAATTTACTCTCCCAAGAGTACTAAAAAAAAAGCCAGTGCAATATTTGGTTACAATCCACAAATATGTTAATGAATATTTAATACAAAAGTAAAAAATCTCCTATTCTGTAAAATCATAATTTTTTCTGAAAAATTGAATACAAAAATATTTTGTAGTTCATACACATAACCATCTTCATGCAACTTTGCAGCAAACCGTAAAATGCAAAAATGACGCGAAAATTCTAAATTTCCACCAAAATACGTACAAATCCATCTATATAAAATATACTTCCTAAAAATTTGATAGGAATTCATACACTCCCCACATGTGTATATTCACCAAAACTTGCAGCAAAGGGAACGTTAATACCACAGAGGGTGCCAAACTATTTTTGCAGAAAATTACACTGGGCTTCATGCAGATTTATTCTATACCTCCTTACACAACAGTAACCCAAATATAAAACAATATATCCATAAACCAAGATAATGAGATAACAAAGGTCTCTTTTTAGATGTGCGCAATTTTATTAGACGCGCATCAACTAAACCTTCAGCAGTTCTTAAGAATTTGAGTAAGAACACCATAACATAGGTGTAAATAATGCACGTTGTGAAATAAAAACTTTATTCAGTAATGTTTGTGTGTGTTTTTCGTGTTGCATATAACTTTTTGGACATGTTGTGGGTTGGGGTGTTAATATGTAACCACATTAGGCAAAGAGGATCAAATGTTTTGCTCAATTTATGTAAAAAAAGAGCACATGTGATCTCAGATTGTTCTGTGTAGGAGATGGTTAATAACAACATAAACATTTGTTGTTATCCCTTATCAAAGACTACTTGTAAAGTCGTGAAAGCTGAACTATGAGCAGAACTGATCTAGTTCCCCATCTGTAACCAGACGTCTCTAATGAAGTTCCTATAATTAAAGATCTATGGCACCTTGAGGGTGCGGTCACACGTCGCGTTTAACGCATGCGTTTAAGAACGCATTGGAATAGCTGAAGAATGATTTGCCTAATTAAACACCTCTTAACACTTGTGTTACAAAACGCATGCGTTAACCGCGATGTTAACGCATGCGTTAACAATGCGTTGACAACCGCATGCGTTAACCGCGATGTTAACGCATGCGTTAACAATGCGTTAACGGTTGGGTTTTGTAAACACAGGTGTTAGCAGCTGTTTAATTAGGCAAATCACTCTCCAGCTATTGCAATGCGTTTTTAAACGCATGCGTTAAACGCGACGTGTGACCGCACCCTGAATTTCCCTTGTGTGTTTTTAATTTTTTTTTTTTTTAAATCTCCTTTTAACATATGAATCTAACTTAATATTTCATGACCCCTAGAAACACAACTGTTAAATTGCTGTCGGGAGTGATTATTTTTTTTTTTTTTTTTTAAATATATACACTTTCTTGCTTTAAAGGTGAATATCTCTGGCTGGTACTCTCAAACCTAAAAACAAAATTTCATGTGCATGTCCATTTATGAATCTTATAACTGAATATGGAGGGTTCTCCATGACGAGACTATTTGAAATTGTCCTGCATCAAAGTACCTAGGGATATTAGGTATCTGCTAATCCTAAATGATGTTTCCCTGAATATCCAAACAATGATTGCCAGGGCCCTAGAAAAACTGGATGCATGTTGTAAGTTTCCCCTGTCTGTGGTTGGCAGAGCGAACCTGACCAAAATGATGTTGATGCCACAATTTCTTTCTGTTGCGTAATTCACCAGTATGGATACTAATGTCATACTTCTATTGTATACAAAGTATATTTAAGTCCCTGATCTGGCGAAAAAAGGTGGCACGTTTCGTCTAGAGACATTGCAAATGGGACCGCCTGATGGCTCCATAATGGTGGAATGCCTTCTGTCTTATTGTGATGGAGGAAGACCCCCTCTCTGCCTTCTTGAGATGGGTGCCCAAACTTGACCACCTGACACACTCCCTATGGTGACACTTCTGATTGAAGGGCGAAAAAGATGCTGGGATTGGAGGTCTGCACAAAGTACACTAAATTACAGGAGGTGGAAATATGGGAAACTAAGGGGATTCATAGCGTTGCACAAGTGGTATCGGATGGCGTTGTATAGTGTTTCGAGAAGCTACTTGAGGAGTTCTAGCTACCACATAACATGTTTTATCGCTACATCCAGCTGCGACATGCTCTAAACACACAAATGAGGGATACCCCCTTGACCATTAAACATCTGGTGATCAACATCTCTCCAGGAGATGGCAGATTACTGTCTGCGTGTATACGAAGGAGCCCATTTCATGCATTGTAATGTTCTATATTGTGAATATCTCATGCATGTTATGAACACATACTGGCTATTGTAAGCTCTATTCACTGCAAATGTAATGGGATGTTCGGCCCTCGGTGTAATCTCACAGATGTTAACTCTCTCTGCTAATCTATTATATTAATTGCATATTTTATTTTGGAAATTCTCTTTCATGCTGTACCGCTCATGAGGGAACGTTTTTTTTTTTTTTTGTTACTGTGTATGAAATGATAAAAATGTTCAATTAAAAAGATTGGATTTTAAAAAAAAAAACAAAAAAAAAAACACAATTTCAGATCCTAGATGCCACAGATCTGAAGTTATAGCCTTCTGAAGATGCCATCCTTGGCAGGGAAAAGGTTAAAGAAGCTTGTTTTTTTTTTTTTTTTTGTTTTTTTTTTTTTTTGTTTTTTTGGCATGCTTTCTGTTTAAAGTGTACCTTTTTTTTATTTCTCCAAAGCACTAATCTTAGAGGAGATTGCTATAGATTGTCACAATAAAGAGACTGAGCAAAAACTTCTTCAAGAAGCACACGATCTTCACCTTTCTTCACTACAACTTGCTAAAAAGGCCTTTGGTGAGTTCAATGTACAGACTGCAAAACACTACGGCAACCTTGGGAGGCTGTATCAGTCCATGAGAAAGTTTAAGGTGAGCACGCAGGCAGCTGTTTTTACATTTTGTTTTTAAGCTAATGTACACTCACCGGACAATTTATTAGGTACACCATGCTAGTAACGGGTTGGACCCCCTTTTGCCTTCAGAACTGCCTCAATTCTTCGTGGCATAGATTCAACAAGGTGCTGGAAGCATTCCTCAGAGATTTTGGTCCATATTGACATGATGGCATCACACAGTTGCAGCAGATTTGTCGGCTGCACATCCATGATGCGAATCTCCCGTTCCACCACATCCCAAAGATGCTCTATTGGATTGAGATCTGGTGACTGTGGAGGCCATTTGAATACAGTGAACTCATTGTCATGTTCAAGAAACCAGTCTGAGATGATTCCAGCTTTGTGACATGGCGCATTATCCTGCTGAAAGTAGCCATCAGATGTTGGGTACATTGTGGTCATAAAGGGATGAACATGGTCAGCAACAATACTCAGGTAGGCTGTGGCATTGCAACGATGCTCAATTGGCACCAAGGGGCCCAAAGTGCCAAGAAAATATTCCCCACACCATGACACCACCAGCCTGAACCGTTGATACAAGGCAGGATGGATCCATGCTTTCATGTTGTTGATGCCAAATTCTGACCCTACCATCCGAATGTCGCAGCAGAAATCGAGACTCATCAGACCAGGCAATGTTTTTCCAATCTTCTACTGTCCAATTTCGATGAGCTTGTGCAAATTGTAGCCTCAGTTTCCTGTTCTTAGCTGAAAGGAGTGGCACCCGGTGTGGTCTTCTGCTGCTGTAGCCCATCTGCCTATCTTGGTTGTAACGGGTGGCGATTTGAGTCACTGTTGCCTTTCTATCAGCTCGAACCAGTCTGCCATTTCTCCTCTGGCATCAACAAGGCATTTGCGCCCACAGAACTGCCACTCACTGGATGTTTTTTCTTTTTCGGACCATTCTCTGTAAACCCTAGAGATGGTTGTGCGTGAAAATCCCAGTAGATCAGCAGTTTCTGAAATACTCAGACCAGCCCTTCTGGCACCAACAACCATGCCACGTTCAAAGGCACTCAAATCTCCTTTCTTCCCCATACTGATGCTCGGTTTGAACTGCAGGAGATTGTCTTGACCATGTCTACATGCCTAAATGCACTGAGTTGCCGCCATGTGATTGGCTGATTAGAAATTAAGTGTTGACGAGCAGTTGGATAGGTGTACCTAATAAAGTGGCCGGTGAGTGTAAATATTACTTGTAATTTTTTCCATCCTCAGGATTCTGTAGAAATAATGCATACAACCAATAGAAGACAAAAACTAACCTTCCTTTTGATTTGATGCTTTATGAAGCAAACATACCTTGAGAATGCTGTGCAGGAACATATTTTGTTTAATCCCTGTGCTGAGTGGTTTTGCTGATTAAACAGATAAAACATGATAATGGAGCTATGTTGCTTCTAATGGCACCTTCAGCGCTTCTCCTAGCAAGTTTTCTCTGCAGGAGAGGATGACATAATCCCTGGTTTTTGCCTGAAGGCAGAATAATCAATTGCTGCACCATCCCCCAGCTGCTGTGTATGAGTGATCCAGCTCCGGTTGATTAGTCATGCATGACTAGACACTGAGCTTGTTATTACAAATGGAGGTTAAAGTGTTGATCTAGGCAGTCAGTCTGACCCAGCTTCCCCAAGGTCCTAAATGTTATAATTTTGTTTTTTCAGCAAAACCACTCAGCTCAGGGATTAACCAAGATATGATCCTGCATCAGTGTAGCTACAGCATTCTCAAGGTATCTTTGCTTCATAATAAATCAAATGGTAGGTTTCCTTTTAAGGTGCGATTTAAGAGTGATTTTAAGGGACGTTATTGTGTGTGGGTTTTTTTTTCTTTATTTTTCTCTTTTCCTAGGCCTCTGCTTATGGGAAATGGCATAGAATATGTAGGCTGGATAGAACCCTAAGCACCAACTACAGTATACACCACAGGAATAACCTTCAACCCTCAAAAAATTTATATATTTCAGAAAGTGAAGGGGTGGGCCACTTTTGAATAAATTTTGTTCCACTAGACATGTCTCTACATTGATGTGTACCTATATCTTTGCCTCCTTTGAGAGCTTCAGCGTTTCCCTGTTCTACCCATGCTGCCCTCTGCATATATACACTCATTTCTGTTTCATACTCAGTCCATCCTAATGGTGAGCTCCACTATGTAACGGACACAGGGAGGATGAGTCATAATCTCCTGGTGCAGGCCCCTCCTATTCATCAGTGCACAGACATGTGAACGATTTGGGCTGGCTCCCCTCAGTGAGCTACTGGATCACTTAACCCCGGCACTAACTGGCTCACCATGTCCCCTCTAATCGGGTTAAAGGTGGAGTGTTGTGGGGTTACTGACTGGCCTGCGGGAGCTAATAAGGAACTGTTCAGGTGCCAGAAGAGCCTTCTTATTGAGTGGAGCCTAATGAGCCAGATCACGAAGAGCTGAAATTCCCATCACCAATGTAAACAAAGATCCACAGAGAGTTTACAGGCAGCCCTAAAGTAAGCATCAGGGATGATGAATCAATTGATGGGAAAATACGCAAATACGTTTTCCAGGACGGGATAAGGAAAAAACTGTCTCTTTTAGCTACCTTGTATGGTAGCTCCCTTCACATGAAGCATGATCTTAAAGAAGTCTTAAGAAATGATGCGGGATTGAAACCAAAACAGTTTATCTGTTTCTGAAGGAACAGATTCCCAACTATAGACATCACTCTTTAAACCTGGTTGGTCTCTTCAGTAAATCTTGGGGAACTGGTTTGGCTAAGAGGGGCAAATCAATTGATGAAATTCTGGGATTAAGGCAGGAAAGGGACATGGGCAATTTTATGCAAAATGGTGATCAACCCCTTTAAATATCACAGAATTTAACCATCATTGGCTCTGGAAACCCAGTGAATGAGACCAGGAATGTGTCTGTACATACACGGGGGGACATTTTATTATTGTTTGTATGGAAATTTTCTATCTTTCTCCCTTACACGACCAACAGATAAAGAGGGCATGAATGGGAAGTGTCCGGTTGCAGAGTGGACCAGTGGGGTTTGTTCCTATAGCCACTGCCACCTTTCAGGCCTGAACTGGCACAGATTAACCCTTTCCTAAAGCGTGCCGTAATAGTACAGCGCGTATCAGGTCCCGATGTATAAAGAGGGCTCACAGGCTGAGCCCTCTCCATAGCTGGTAAGGCTTTGCTACCAGCACCAGTCGCGGGTGTTATCACGTCGATCGCCTTCAAAAAATTGGCGGCGCATGGGCCGACGTCTTGGTGACGATCTTTGCACCCCATGACTTCATCGTGAGACCTGAGGCTGTCTCGTTTTAACTCATTCATTACAATGTGCAATTTGCGAATGAGGTTGAAATCCCCATGTACTGCCACACTGTAGCTGCTGCGTCCGAAAATGTCCGATCTCTCAAAATACAACTGCTTTTAACCCCGTAACGGAAAATAGTTCCCAAAGCCAAAAATGCCACTTTTTTGCCGTTTTGAAAAATATAGAAAAATCAAGTGATCAAAAAGTCGTACAGTCCTAAAAATGGTAGCATTGAAAAGTTGCACAAAATGACACCACCCACAGCTCCGTACACCAAAGTATAAAGTTATTAGCGCCAGAAAATGGCAAAATCCCCCCCCCCCCCCCTCTTACAAGCAAGGGCCTAATTTTGGGCATGGAAAGCTTGATTTTTTTTTTTTTGGTGTGCAAATATTTTTAACCTTTTTATAAATAATTTGATTTTTGATGTGTAGGAGGCTGAGGAGATGCACATCAAGGCTATTCAAATAAAGGAGCAACTGCTAGGCCAAGAAGACTATGAAGTAGCACTGTCAGTAGGACATTTGGCCTCTCTGTATAATTATGACATGAATCAGTATGAAAATGCTGAGAAGCTCTACCTTCGGTCAATAGCTATTGGTAAGTAGTGAAGTATTTTATAATAGTAACCACGTATAAACTTAATAATATTGCATTCTTAAAAATCTGGTATTGTTGAGCTCTTCATCTTATTTGGCCTGAAATCACCCACTATTTTGTAAGTCAATACAGGCAGTCCCCGGGTTACGTACAAGATAGGGTCTGTAGGTTTGTTCTTAAGTTGAGTTTGTATGTAAGTCGGAACTGTATATTTTATCATTGTAATCCCAGCCAGAACTTTTTTGGTTTGTCATAAGAATCAGGATTAACACTAAAGCTTCATTACAGACTCCTGTGATAACTGTTACAGCTGATCATTGTAGCCTAGGACTAAAGTACAATAAATTACCAATATCCAGAGGTCCGTTTGTAACTAGGGGTCGTATGCCAGTCGAGTGTTCTTAAGTAGGGGACTGCCTGTATTGAAATGTTAAATTGACTATATACAGAGATTTTTTTTTTTTCCTGTGTTTTCAAAACACATGAAAATCATGTAAATGTATCCCTTCCAGATTTTAAAATCTTCCCTGTGTCAATAGAAGTGGTTAGAACTTTGGAATGCTTTAATATTTCTAGAATTTTGAGATTTGTTTTCTCAAGACATATTGTACCACAGATTGGTTGAAAATTATGGATGATATATTTAGCATTTTTTGTAATGGGGAAAAAATTCAATTTTGGCAAAAATTTTGAAAGTCTCCATTTTTAAAGTTTCTAAATTCTCTACTTTTTAGGCAGGTAGTGATACCACCCAAATAACTTCATAACTAACATTACCCAAATGTCTGATTTATGTTGCCATGGTGTTAAATGCACCCTATTATTTGTCTAGGATTTTTTTTAAGCTTTCAAGTGACTTTGAGAGACCCCAGTAATTTGTAAAACCCGTAAACTGCCCCATTTAGAAACTACACTCGACGTATGAAAAACCAGCCACAGGTATAGGTGTCTGTCGTGTGCAATGACGGTTGTTGCCACTCAGTCAGTAAAAGGCACTGGTGGTACACAAACTCCCGAGTGGTGTGTAGTGGCACGTGCGCAGTGAGAAGTGAAGACTGGTCTCTCAGTCTTCGCTTCTGAGTGCCCACGAGAGAAAGCCACAGCTCCTCACGCAAGAAGGGGAGAGGCTGACTGAGGACAGAATTGAGGAGGATTCTAAATATACAGGATACTGAACTGCCTCGACCCTGGGACCTTTACAAAAGCTGCTGGCTCTGAGCCGGGTAAGATAAAACTGTCAAAATCCCAAATAATGTTGATTTATGGTAGAGGCATATTTCAAATTAAAGAACTATATCCTATTGGAACCAGTTATCGCCAGTTGATGAGAGGTCCCATTTAATTGTCTCCAAAGTTTTTTTTTACCATAGAGATGATCTTTCTCAGATGTTTGCAAGCCCTCTGTTATAACGGAGGTGGAGGGTGAAGTGGCTCAATGCAGGCAGCTATTTTCTTTTCATTAGATGCTTCAATTACATCCACCATCATGGCTTATAATTCATTATAAATCAACAGAATGCGGTTGGTTTCTCATGCTTGCGGGAACAGTTGCAAGAATACATTTGGGGTAAATCAGACTTCTGTTCCACTGCTGCTTGCTTACGGTCAGCCAAGTATACGCCTTGGTGGTTTCTGATGCAGTTCTGCATGCAGGTAAACCTCATAGGATGGCTAAAAAATGTAAAAATCTGCAGTCTCTGCCACCCATTGCAATTATCTCAAAAATCTGTTCCACAATTCACGACGGAGCTCAGCTTAATATAGGTCTTTTGGTCTATTTGCATTGTCATTCTGATTTTTGATTGCTTGGGTCTCTTTTCATGTTTCTATTTCAGGTAAGAAATTATTTGGTGAAGGTTACAGTGGACTGGAATATGACTACAGAGGCCTAATAAAACTGTATAATTCTGTGGGAAATTTTGAGAAGGTTTTTGAATACCATAATATATTGGCTAATTGGAACAGATTGCGAGATCGCCAGTTTTCAGTCACAGATGCCCTTGAAGATGTAAATGCCAGTCCGTTGTCAACAGAAGAAGTTGTTCAATCGTTTCTCATGTCACAGACCACTACAGAAGGACCGAGTTGTTAATTAAAGGAAAAAATAAAAAACTTTCCAGCTGCGCCAGCTGCTTTTCTCAGCATACTGGGAAAGTTCATACTGTGAAATTGCAGAAAAACTCAGATGCAACTATTTTGTGTCCTCTGGAAAATGGCCTGGATATGAGTTGCACATCTATTTGATGGCTAGTCCCATATGGAATGTTCACATTTTTATCCACCATTTCTATTTTAGTCACAGAAGAACGAACTAGCATCATCCAATATAAATATTTTTTTTTTCTTTTTGCAACTCCAATGGGAAGATGCAAATAAAACTGTATAAGAGTTTATAAGAGATGTGTATTCCCTGTTTCATTGGCGGCAAGGTGATACGATACTATACTATACTATACTAGTGCACTCCACCAGTTTTTTTTCGTGTTCACGGGAGCTGAGTTTTTAAAAATGTTTTTTCATGTCTTGTTAATGCCAGATTTTGAAGGAAAAATAGTTAGTGACAAACCTGTAAGGCAATAGTCTGATTCCTTTTTATCTGCTTCCTTTGCTTACCACACATGCTATGTAATAGTGTACTGCTTCAGGGAAAGGCATTTCCTGTGAATTCTTCTGGCTCAGCATGCTGTAGGTTCAGCTCATCACACAGATAACAATGGTACCATCCTCCATACAGCAATAAATCTGACTCTTCTGGTTTGAAAGACATTTTATCATTATTAATTGTAGAGTCTGGGAATTGTTTATACACTGCTATCATGAAACGCTACAAGGAATGGTCTTTCAAAATGTCTGTGCCAAGGAGCCCTGATGCCCTTTATTGTTTTTCACAAATTGTAGCAAATAACCTTTTTTTATTTTAGTGTTAAATGTTATTGGATGAGGATAATTTTATTGTTCTTTTATGGTTTACTGTGTAGTGTTTGAGAGCTGCGTGTTAAGACCACTCTGATCACATATTGTATGGTTAACTCCAAAAATAATGGGCTATCAAGCACCAGCAATGCAAGCTGAATTGGAAGTTGCATGGAACCATTAACTATTCAAGCAATCTATACAATGCATAAAGGAAAAAGAGGTGCACTTTTACATTCAAAGATGGGAAAATAACATTTTAGAAAGATTTGTAAGTACAGTATCGTGTCCACCCAAATTTGTGAAACATTTTGCTTGTTTACTTCATTTGTGCACAAAGTAAAGTCTTTTGTAGTGTGTATGTAAAAATGCACCCCACGCTTCGAGGCCACATATTGGCTATCAAATAATTGCACAGTTATGGACAGGTTATTAAAGGGCTGCCAAATGTTCTTGCTTGTATTGTATTATCTTTGTGTTCCAGTGTGCAATGCGAGTGCCATTTTATAGCTACTGCTTTGGCTAACATCCCATTTTACTTTTGTTATACTGCTTCAAGAAGAACTAGTTGTAAATGAGCAAGTTTTTGTCTGCGGGATACACTGGCCAGAATGTAGAACTGCACTGACATGCTTGGTCCAGTTCCATGTTTGAGGTGACACTTGGTGCAAATCTTTCAGAAGCAACTTGTTGGTGTAAAACCCACCCACGTTGTTACATTTTTATGTAATGTGATTCACAAATGACCCTGATTTTGACTTGCAGCTTTATTTGCTTTTTAACAAAATAGTTAAATAAGTTAAACATAACTTCAGGATTGTTTATGAAATTTTCATTTCCAATGGTTTGCTTGTGCTGCTTAACTTTAGTGGGTGTGATGGTTGAAAGATTTGTGCCTTTTCGCTGCTCTAACCAGTAAGTGCCTCTTTCTGCTTCTGACATTTCTGATGCTAGCAGACTGAGTAATGTAGTTTATAGATGCATATACCCATTAATAGAAAAAAAGGTAAATAATCCTTGATGTGAAATATGTATATAACAGTATAATATATTAATTTTACCATATTTTGATGGAAGATCTAAAATGCAGTAAGACCTGCTTAGAGTTGGCACCTTTTGGGTTTTTTCTTTTTATCAAGCTACAACTCTCTCCTTATTTTTCTTCAGGAAGTCTCCCAAAATACAGCACTTGGACTGCATACATGGTTGTTTTTCCTTTTTACTACTAGAATTTAGTTTAAAAGAAAGATCAATATAAAAAGAAATCACATTTTATTCATGCATGTTGCATTTCAATTGCTAAATGTGTAAGAGTTTATTAAACTGCCCATGCATAAGTATTAACCTCTCCTATATTATGAGTATATAACTTATAAACCATAAAATCCATAGTATATATTACATGTGAGAGCATTTTCTTTTCTTAATATTCAACCTGTAACAGAGTTATCCAAGTTGCCACTGGTTATTTGTTTGTTTTTAATTCTATCAACTATAAAATTAAGGCTTAGAAAACCCATGTAGTGGATACGACACTGCAAACTCACTGTTGGCTAACTGGTGGAACTTAATATGTTGCCTGTCCTTTGAACACGGCTGTAGTGTAGAGTAGATCACTGATAGATATTTAGGAGCGTGTCCATACCTCAATCTTTGTATGGGTTGCACAAGTAATTTCTTGGAAAAGTCACTTGTGTGTTATGCAGGTGTTTTTTTGTTTTTTTTTTTAACCAAAACTAGGAGGATATACAGCAGTTAAAGGAGTCCCACATTTGTCTAAGCTCTTGAAAATATTTTGTGTGCTCTGTATACTGTGCTTAACATCCAGATGAAGAGGACATTTTGAGATTTGATTAACCCGAATTTGTCAGCAAATCTCTTGGCTTCTTTGTCTTTCACCTGGGGCCAAACATGGTTACACTATCCCCCCATCATTTCCACAAACTTTAGGAGCTACTTCATGGAAGTTGTTGGTGTTCAATATATTACCACTTTATGAAAATCTTGTCTTACAGTGTTTTTGTTTCAGATCAGGGTTACCGTATGCTTCAATGGTAGCTTCTATAGTGAAATGGTAGCTTCAATGGTGCATTCTATAGTGAAATGCACCGTTCAATATTTAAAATTTCATTGAATATTCAATTACATTTTTTAATGAAATGAAGAATGCGTGTTTCTAATTTTTTTTTTTTTTTTTTTTTTTTTTGTCTGCCCACCCCACCTTTCCCCCTCAAAACATTGTAGATCTGCACTTTTATTTGCTTTTATATAGTTGTGTATTCTACTGCAACATAAAAAGCTATGGTGGTATTGTAATATTTCCTTGTATAGTTAATTAGGTCCACAAACAAGTTTGTCAGACATTTCTTTGCATTATACAGTGTTGGAATCCAAATGACAAATTCATTCTGTTAAATATACTTGTTTTATGAAAGTACTGACAGTAATTTAGTTAGTGTTTAGTTAGATGGTATAGATGATAGTGCTTAGTTATACATGGTATGTTTGAGTACTCTACAGTCCCATTTCAGTAGCAGCAGTGCAAATTAAAGTATTCATTTAGCAGAAGTAATCATTGCAATAATGATTGCAGTTGCTGTCACCCAGTTTTTAAAGTGTGTGACAAATATAGTTTCAATGTTGGCAAAGTATACTGGATTTTGAATGGTAAATAAGTCTTGCCTGTATTCCTCTGCGAAACCTATTTTACAGTATCTATAATCAGGAAAGGATGTGTCAGATCTCTGAAGGTCCAATTGCTTGGACAAAAATGGACAAACTCCCCCTCATTCTCCACCAAGACAGCGATCTGCATAGTCTAAATACAGAGGACCTCCTCCAATTTTCCTGATTGGGAGTCTGTGGTTGGACCTCCAATGATCTGACACTTGAAAGTAATAGTGTATTTTATAGGTCAACCTTTTTAAAGGCAAGAAATATTGTCTGGTCATACAATTAATATTTAAAGTTGCCACATATCCACAGGGTTTTTAATGAGCTATAATTGCAGTAATATACTTGTAAATGGGCTTTGTTTTTATTTCTGCTGAATCCCATTGACTTGAAAATTGGTTTATTTTCAATTCTAAATGTGTCCCATGTTGGTGCTGTTTTTAGAAAACAGACTCCCCTCCTAATATGATAGCCTTTAGAAAGTGTCCATTTAGTGCTGTCGTCTCCAAGCTGGCATTCCCCAGTTTTAAAAACAAATACAGCTTTGCACATGTTCTGACATTTTGTGGTTGTTTAGATATACTACTACTTCTACTAGTAGTAGTAGGTGTGCTAAAGGAGCCACAGTGGGTCAAACCACTTGTCTAGAGAAGGAATATCACCTTTACCTGTCTTCTCAATTATAGGTAGATGTTGTAATGGATTAAGTGAAATATTTCTATTTATAGCTTTTTTTTCTATGTAGCCTGACTAGATAATCAGAACCTTGGAACCTGTTTGTAGCTCATAAGCAGGTATCTATACAAGAATTAACTGCTATGTGTGCCATATTACTGCTGACATCCAAGATAGTATCCCCTTATTACCCCCTGAACGCCTCCTGTGTTTTCATTAGTTATGAAAATTTTATAAAAATTATGACTATCATTTTTTTCCTTCATAAAGTATACATTCCACTTTAGCATCAATGTGCATGCAAACTTTATTTTGTTTTTCATCAGCAAGCTGCAATACTATACATGTTTTATATTGGGAAAGCAGTAGTTTGTGCACTTTTTATTTATATTGTAAGCACTTGGTTTTGCAATTTTTCTAGCTAATTTTGGTTCATACAGTGTCTTAACACTTACAAATAATTTTGCACTATCATATTTGGCTATTGTACAATCAGTTATTTCTGATTTACCTACTGTTATCTTGGTATATAATTTTTTTTTTAAAATTTATATTCCTTAATTTTTTAAACACCCAAGAGCATGTATTAAACTAGTTTGTCACGTAAACTAGAAAGCCAAAAGATTAAAAGGTTCAGCTCCGTACCTGGTATATAGTTCTAGGAATTTCTTTGCTTGCTTTGTCAAGGGATACACATTGGAAGAGGTGTATTAATGTGTCAGTCTTTCGACCAGTGCAGAGCAGACGTAGACAGTTCTCTGCAATGTCAGATTAATCTGTGTCTGATGCTCGATGATTAATCTGGTGCAGTAGAAGACTGGCGAGTCTTACTTTGCACTTCCTATCAGTTGGTCTAGTTTGCTGCACCACAATAATGCATTGTTTGGTGCACAGGTTATTTTCTTTCCAACCAAACCCCCTGTTTGCTGAGACCACAAGCAGAAAACTGCATAAAAATGGTCTGCACCTGATATGTTGCACATTTATTGGATGTTTTATTTGGAGAATTCTAGTGTACACAGATTGATACATCTCCCACAGTGTGTGATTAGGATTCTACTCTGCAATATGCAGAAAAATGCCTGGAGAACTGTGTTGCAGACTGTTTTGTAGATTTTACTTTTGAATGGCATTTCAATATTTAGCATGAAGTACTACAAATCTTTATTGTTTTGTATAAAATTTTTTGATATGCTCCTGTGCTAGAAATATGCAAATATTTTCTCTTGAGTAGTACTTAACATGTTAGTAACTCTAATTAATCAATCTAGAGAAGAGAGGAGTTCTTGAGGTCAATTTGTTTGGTACGGAACCATAATAATAACAGCAAAAATATAATTCATTAGTGGTGGAGGACTTCACACTTAAAATGATGGTGTGTGTGTAATATATATATATATTTTTTTTCCTTCAGCACAATCAATTCACTATGGCTTTTCCACCAGCTTTATAATATTAATAAATCTCCACCCTTCCCTTTTATTATGTTACATGATGGGATTCGGAAAACTGCAGCAGTTAATGCTAATCCAGAACCAGCTTTTTCTTATGGACACATTTTCCAATGTTTACAATAATGTACATTATGAGATGAATACACACAACTTTAAGTACATTGGGGCTTTCTTTCTGTAGCACAATTTTTCTTTAATGTTTTACAAAATTGGCTGATTTTTAGATTTCACGCTCAAAAGTGCCCTTCTAGTTTTTTAGTTAACCTTGTATATCAACTGTTTACATAAAAACTGTACAGACACGGCACAGTTTATATATTGAGCTTGATTTTTCAGTTTTGCTATATCCTGTTTGATAGACTGTATGTGCTTCTGAGTAATCTGATTTGTGTAAATGCTATCAAAATGTGATACTGATTGGATTGTGTTTGCCAATTTTTTTATTTTATTTTTTTTGTGGTGTATACAAGCAGATCCTTTTGCTTGTCATACACTTATGTTACATTTTTGCACTGAGGTTTAAGTGCTTTGGCTAGGATTAATCTGTATTTCCAGTCATACAACGGCTGATACTGTGCCAGTCTTCTAGTAATGTAGTTTGTGTACTGTGCATAATGCTTTTTACAGGGTGTGTTTTGGATAGTCATGTGCAAAGTATTTGAATACGTTTCTGTATCTCAAGCAGGTGGTCTATGGTTTTTACAACAGGCTTGACAGACTGAAGTAAAATACTCAACCAAGTCAATAAATTCAAGAAAACGCCACAGGCAGAGGAAAACTGAACCTTGTGCCAGATTTCGGTAACCTAGCATTTTTATAAAGTTCCTGCATCTGAGATGGGTCAAGCTGCTACCCATATTTAATGCATGAGTGGCCTTAGTGAGTTTGTAATGAGCTGAATTTTTAATGTACAAGTAAAGAAAACTTTTAAAAAATATATATACATAGCTATCTATAGAAAAATAAATCATTGGTGCACAAGTTTATTGATAAAAACATTGCTTGTATTCTTTGACTTGTGAGTGGTACAGTAATTTCAAAATCAGTGTTTGTCTATTGAGACTTTCTGTATGATGGGACATGGTAGGTTGAATGTATGGTTGGGTATGTTTGTGCAGGTGTGTATGGTGAATATGTAGGATTTGCATCATTAATACTTTACGTAATCTTTATAAACCAAAAGAATTTTTCATGTCCTCAATGAAAATATTTGTTATGTTGAAAAAAAATAAACTACAAAATATATCTGCTAGTTGTTCCATAGTTTACCCAAATTATGCATATCTTGATGTTTTATCTGTGTGAAGAATAACTTTCATACCATTCTTGGTAAGTCTCCATGCCAGGTTACTTGTGTTCATCCAACCATACTGAAAAATGTTTGTATTTGGCATTGTGATAACGTGTAATTGCATTGCTAAAACTATAAAAAGATTAAAAAAAAGATACTAACTAAATGAATAAATATGTTTCTTCTACTACATTGTAGTATGATTTTTTTTTTTTAACTTTAATAAAAGTATAGATCTCTTTTTAGTTTTACTGTTCATTTATAATATTGTTTATAGGCCACACTCACATTGACTTGGCTACAACTCCCAGAGGACACAGGAGTGAGGAGATGGCAATGGCCATATCCATGATGCCAGTAAGCAGGTCTAAGCCTCTTGCATAAAACTCCATATAAGCTTCTTAATTATTGAACAGCAGTGTGAACAAAGCTTGGTGTACTATGCCAGTGTTGCAGAAAGCATCTATAGTCAGGTGTTCCTCTTTAGCTCAAAATATTGGTATGTATTTACTATACAACAGCAAGAAATAATTTTGTATATCTAACTAGTTTATTATATATACATTTTGTTGCCAAAATCTGACCAGAACTCATGCTAAAAGGTTGGTGTAGAAAATGACAAGCTGAAAAAGTGACACCACTTCTGTATATAACATACTAAAGCTAGCAGTAGCAAAAGCATCTATGATGTGCTATCACTTCTTAAACTTTTTCTTTCCATAGATGTCCGTTATATATGAGATATAGGTGTAATGGAGTAGGTGTGGTCTTGCATGTTACTGAACAGATTTGAGATGTGGCTTCTCTGAAGGGCTTCCTGTTATTTACTCTGTAAGCTGGTGGCACTCTTTAGTAAAGTCCGGATTCCCATGTATGGGTTACAGCCTCTGACTGCTGACCTTGGCTGGTCAAGAGACTGTCGCTTGGAACCAATGAGTCATACTGAGACGTATTCCGGAGACAATCAAGGTCCAGGGATGCAGAGCTTAAAACCAGATGGAGACCTGCAACATTTAGTAACCAATACTCAAGATTGAACAGTGATCAGGGCAGGAAGAGCTGGTTCAGAGATTGTCAACTGATGAAAACCACAGGAAAGTCGGACAAAGTATAGTAGACCTCTTTGCAGGACACTAGGAACAATTAAACATTAAATATTTGGCTGCATCGCATAGAGAAGGGTGTCTTAAATCACAGGGGATCTACAGTGATTGGTGCAACTTTATTCAATATGTGCATTGGTCCTTACAAGACACTACTATGAACACTACAATCGCTAGGATTATACAGCAAGCAGGTGGCTTAGAAAGGTGGGGAACTTCCTCTGTTTTTGGAACCGCTGGAGAAAATTGAAGACTTGGCCTTTAATGCTGGCCTGCAACTTTCTTCAAAGGTGAAGCAGTTTTGAAAGTGCCATCTTTTTCCAGATTTGAAAACGCAGATGAGGCAGAATGTGGAACAGATGATGTTGTCCATGAAGCTGTGAAAAGGGGAGGACGTGGTACACTCTTTGCCATAGGGAAATTAGGCCTATGGAAGCAGAAGAAAGTAATCACTGTGATAGGAGGAAATCAAAGGGCTGAAAGAAATGATCCAGGATTTGGCTTATTCAGCTGGATATGTTAATTTACAGAAGAAACCCATTTAGGACATTTTCGAAAATTGAACTTTTCTAAGACCAATGAAGAAGCTTTGATTGAATGCTGTAGACGAACTATATACTTAATGATGTTCACAGTTATAGACAGGGCCGGATTAAGGTTGGTGGGGGCCCCTGGGCGCAAAATCTGGTGGAGGCCCCCCATTGAGTGTAGCATGATACACTCCTCCTGCTCACTTTCCACTATCCCAGCTGTAACGAACCGCTACATACAGCCACAGCGCCTCGCCCCATTACACATCCTACCCATCACAGCCGCCTCGCTCCACCAGTAACACGCACATAAAGCCGCTCTTCGCCCAGTAAACACAGCTTACATACAGCCCATGCTGCCAGCCATTAAACAGCTACATAGCCGCCTCTCCACCATAACGTACTCACCCTCACCAGAACCAGCTACATAACAATGCCCCTCGCCACCAGTAACACAGCTACATACATCCGCCTCCCACCAGTAACACAGCTCCTACTGCGCCGCCTCGCCACCAGTACACACTCATACCGGCCCGCCACAGTACCCGCTCATACAGCCCACGTAACACAGCTACATACAGCCTCCCTCCACCCATAGCACAGGCTACATACCGCGCCTCGCCACCATAACACAGCTACATACAGCCGTCCTCTCCCACCAGTAACACAGCTACATCACACCGCCTTCGCCACCATAACACAGCTACATACAGCCGCCTCGCACCAGTAACCGCGTACTACAAGCCTGCCGCACAGCCCGCCCCTCGCCACCAGAACACACTACATACAGCCCGCCCTCGCCACCGATAACACAGCTACCAACATACGCCGCCCCTCGCCACCAGTAACACACGCTACATACAGCCCCTCTCACCAGTAACATCAGTCTACATCACAAGCCGCCTCGCCACCTACACAGCTACTACAGCCGGCCTCTCGCCACCAAGTAACCAGCTAAACAGCCAGCCCTCGCCACCTATACAACAGCTACATACAGCCGCGCTCGCCACCAGTACGACACAGCTCATACAGCCGCCTCGCCAACAGTAACAGCAGCCAGCACGCCCCCTCGCCACCATTAACACAGCTACATACATCCGGCCGCCCACTAACAGCTACCACGCCTCGCCACAGTAACACAGCACATACAGCCGCCTCGCCCCAGAACACAGCTACATCACCCGCCCTCGCCACCAGTACCCATCTACATACACCACCCAGCCTCCTCGCCACCAGTAACACACGCTACATACCAGCCGACTCGCCACCAGTACACAGCTACATACAGCCGCCTCGCCACCAGTACAGCAGCTCCATACGAGCCGCCTCGCCACAGTAAACAACAGCTACTACACCGCCTCGCCACCATTACACAGCTACATAAGCCTCCCCCTCGCCACCAGTAACACGTCTACATACAGCGCCTCTCGCACCAGTAACCCAGCTACATACCCCGCCTCGCCACCAGTAACACAGCTACATACAGCCGCCTCGTCCACCGTAAAACAGCTACATACACGCCGCCTCCAGACCACCAATAGCCTGCGAATAACACACGAGCTACTACCAGACGCCTCGCCACCAGTATCACAGCTACATACAGCCCGACCCTCGCCACCATAACACAGCTACCTACCAGCCCGCCTCTCGCCACCAGTAACACAGCTACATACAGCCGCCTCGCACCCCACAGCTAACACCCCTGAACCGAAACAGCTACATACCCCGCCTCGCCACCAGTAACACAGCTACATACAGCCCCTCGCCACCAGTAACACAGCTACAATACAGCCCCTCGCCACCAGTTAACACAGCTACATACAGCCGCCTCGCCACCAGTAACACAGCTACTACAGCCGCCTCGCCACCATAAACACAGTCTACAACCAAGCCGCCTCGCCACCAGTAACACTCTACATACACCGCCTCGCCACAGTAACACGCTACATACAGCCGCCTCGCCACCAGTAACACAGCTACTACAGCCGCCGCTCGCCACCAGTTAACACAGCTACATACAGCCGCCTCGCCACCATAACACAGCTACATACAGCCCGCCTCGCCACCATTAACACAGCTACAGTACAGCCGCCTCGCTCCACCATACACAGCTACATACAGCCGCCTCGCCACCATAAACCCAGCTACATACAGCCGCCGCTCGCCACCAGTACACAGCTTACATCTCCCGCCTCGCCCCAGTAACACACATTCTACTTACACGCCGCCGTCGCACCATAACACCTACATACAAGCCTCCTCGCCACCAGTAACACAGCTACATAGCAGTCCGCCGCCTCGCCACCAGTAACACATCTACATACATCGCGCCTTCGCCACCAGTAACACAACTACATACAGCCGCCTCGCCACCAGTAACACAGCACATACAGCGCCCTCGCCAACCATTAACCAGCGACAGACAGCCCCTCGCCACCATTAACACGCTACATACAGACAGCCGCCCTCGCCACCAGTAACACAGTCTACATACAGCCCCTCGCACCATACACAGCTACATCAGCCTCGTCGCCACCAGTCACCACTACATACAGCCCGCCTCTCGCCACAGTAACACCACACAGCAATACAGCGCCTCGCCACCAGTAACCATCTAACATACAGCTCCGCCTCGCCACCAGTAACACAGTACATACAGCCGCCTCGCCCCAGTACACAGCTACTACAGCCGCCTCGCACCAGTAACACAGCTACATACAGCCGCCTCGCCACCGTTAACACAGCTACATACAGCCGCCCGCCACCGATTAATACACAGCACATACACCGCAGCCGCCTCGCCCACAGTAACACAGCTTACAATTAAGCCCACGCCAAGCCTCTCACCCATATAACACAGCTACATACAGCGGCCGCTGCGCACACATTACCCCCAGCTACATACAGCCGACCTCGCCACCAGTAACACAGCACATAACAGCCTGCCAAGTACACAGCACATACGACCTCCAAACACAAGCTACATACACAGCCCGCCACCGTAACAGACGGACCGCCCGCAATAACACAGCTACATCCAGCCTCCTCGCCACCATTAACACATGCTACATACAAGCCGGCCTCGCACCAGTAAACACGCTCATACAGTCCGCCTCGCCACCAGTCACAGCTAAATCGGACCCCAAGTAACACAGCTAATACAGCCGCCTCGCCACCAGTAACACAGCTACCAGCGCTGCACCAGACCCTAATACGCACGACAGCCGCTAAATCCCAGCTCCACCGTACCAGCTACAACAGCATCACCAAACACAGCACATAACAGAGCCGCCTCGCCAACCAGTAACACAGATAAGCTACGACCTAACACAGGCATCAGCGCTCTCGCCCCATAACACCGCCCTACGATACAAGCCGCCCCTCGCCACCAGTCAACACAGCGTCTTCGCCTTCAGCCGCCAGTACACACAGCCCCTCGCCGCCAGTAAACACAGCCGCCGCCGCCTGCCCGCAGTAACACAGCCGCCTCGCCGCCACGTAACACAGCCCCTCGCCCCAGTAACACGCCTGCCTCGCCGCCGTAACACAGCCGCCTCGCCGCCAGTAACACAGCCGCCTCGCCGCCAGTAACACAGCCGCCTCGCCGCCAGTAACACAGCCGCCTCGCCGCCAGTAACACAGCCGCCTCGCCGCCAGTAACACAGCCGCCTCGCCGCCAGTAACACAGCCGCCGCCTCGCCGCCGCCAGTACACACAAGCCGCCTCGCCGCCAGTAACACAGCCCCTCCGGCCAGTAACACAGCCGCCTCGCCGCCAGTAACCACGCCACCACAGCCTCCTCGCACGCCATGTAAACACAAGGCCGCCTCGCCGCCCAGTAACACAGCCCGCCTCGCCGCCATTAACACAGCCACCCCTCCGCCGCCTCTCCTCCGATAACACAGCCAGCCTCGCCGCCATACACCACCGCCGCCTCGCCAGCCAGTAAACACAGCCGCCTCGCCGCAAACACACCCCCTCGCCGCCAGTAACACAGCCGCCTCGCCGCCAGTAACAAGCCCCGTCGCCGCCAGTACACCAAGCCGCCTCGCCGCCAGTAACCCGCAGCCGTGCCGCCTCGCCGCCTTCGCCGTCCAGTAACACATTCCGCCTCCTGCCCGTCCACCCCTCTCCGCCAGTAACACAGCCGCCTCGCCGCCAGTAACACAGGCCCGCCCTCGCCTCCAGTAACACAGCCGCCTGTCGCCGCCAGTAACACAGCCGCCTCGCCGCCAGTAACACCGCCCCGAGCCAGCCCGACCTCACGCGCCAGTAACACAGCGCCTCGCCGCCAGTCACACCGCCCGCCTCGCCTCGCCATTAACACAGCCGCCTCGCCGCCAGTAACACAGCCCTCTCGCCGCCAGTAACACAGCCGCTCGCCGCCAGTAACACAGCCGCCTCGCCGCCATAACCGCCCTGCCGCCAGTAACACAGCCGCCGGCAATACAAAGCCGCCTCGCGCCTAACAACACATTGCCTCGACTCAGCCGCCTAGTTATACACAGCCGCCTCGCCGTTACACAGCCGTCGCCGCCAGTAACACAGCCGCCGCCTCTCGCGCCAGTAACCACAGCCGCCTCGTCCCCGATTAACACAGCCGCCTCGCGCGCCAGTAACACAGCAGCCGCCTCAGCCGCGCTCTGCCGATTAAACACGCCGCCGTCTGCCGCCATAACACAGCCATCGCTCACTTGCTCCCTGCCTCGAGTAACACAGCCGCCTCGACCAGCCCGCCATAACAACAAGCTCGCCGCCACTCGCCGCCAGTAACACATGCCGCCTCTCCTCCGCCATTAAAACACAGCCGCCTCCCGCCAGTAACACAGCCGCTTCGCCCCTGCGCCCCAGTAACAACAGCCGCCTCGCCAGCCTCTCCGCCATTCAACACAGCCTGCCTACATGCCCTCCTCTCCGCCTGCAGCCATTAACACGCCGTCCCCATCCGCCTCGCCGGCCCCAGTAACACACCGCCTACTCCCGCCATCCCGCCAGTAACACACCTCCCCCTCCGTCCCGTCCATTCATACACAGCCCCTCCCGCCCTCCCCTCGCCTAACCAGCTCCCATTCCGCCTCCCCCAGTAACCACACCCTTCCCTCCCGCCAGTAACACAGCCGCCTCGCCACGCAGCAGTAACACAGCTACATAGCCGCCCAGCCGCCGCCCTCGCCGCCAGTAACACAGCTACATACAGCCGCCTCGCCGCCATAACACAGCTACCCACAGCCGCCATGCCGCCGCCCCAGTAACCACATCTACATACAGCCGCCGCCTCGGCCGCCAGTAACACAGCTACTACAGCCGCCTCGCCCCGTGGTCAGTCACCATACTACAACAGCCGCCTCGCCACATAACACAGCTACTACCGCCTCCTCGGCCACAGTAACACAGCTACATACACCGCCTCGCGCACCAGTAACCACAGCTACTAACAGCCGCCTCGCCACCAGTAACACAGCTACATACACCGCCTCGCCACCAGTACCAGCTACTACACCGCCGCCGCCATCGCCACAGTAACACAGCTACACTACCCGCCTCGCCACCTAACCAGCTACATACAGACAGCCGCCTCGCCACCAGTAACACAGCTACTACAGCCGCCTCGCCACCAGTAACACAACCAGCATCATACAGCCGCCTCGCCAACCAGTAACACAGCTCACATACAGCCGCCCGCCGCGCACCAAGTAACACAGCTACATACAGCCGCCTCGCCACCAGTAACACATGCTACATACAGCCGCCTCGCCCCAGTAACAGCTACATACAGCGACAGCGCGCTCGCCACCATAACACAAGTTACATACAGCCGCCTCCCACCAGTAACACAGCTACATACAGCGCCAGCCGCCTCGCCACCAGAACACACTATCCAGCCCTACGCCCCCATTACACCTACATACAGCCCCTCGCCACCAGTACCCCACTAAATACAACAGCGCCTCGCCACCAGTACACAGCTACATACAGCCGCCTCGCACCAGTAACACAGCTACATACAGCCCCTCGCCACCAGTACACACACTTACATACAGCGCCTCCTCACCCAGTAACCAGCTCAATACAGCCGCCTCGCCACCATTAAACACGCTACATACACCCCTCGCCAACAGTAACACAGCTAACATACAGCCGCCTCCCACCATTAACACAGCTACATACAGCCCGCCTCCCAACCAGTAACCAGCTACATACAGCCGCCTCGCCACCAGTACACAGCTACATCGGCAGCCGTCCTCGCCACCACGTAACACAGCTACATACAGCCGGCCTCGCCACCAGTAACACAGCTACTACACCGCCTCGCCACCGTAACACAGCTACATACAGCCGCCACGCCAGTCCACCAGTAACACAGCTAACACCCGACCCTACATACAGCCGCCTCGCCCACTAACAACAGCTAACATACAGCGCCTCGCCACCAGTACACATCACATACAGCCGCGCTCGCCTCGCCACCAGTAACACACACATACACCGCCTCTCCACCCATCACACTACATCTCCCAATCACCTCCCCCTCCACCAGTAACACAGCTACCATACAGCCGCCTCGCCACCACGCTAACAGACACAGCTAACATACAGAGGCCCCTCGCCACCAGTAACCAAGCTACATACAGCCGCTCACTCGCCACCAGTAACACAGCTACGACAGCTACAGCCTCACGCCGCCCCCATCACCAGCTACTAGCCCAAGTCCACCACAACCAGCTACATACAGCCGCCCTCGCCACCAGTTTAACAACAGCTACATACAGCCGCCTCGCACCATACCACAGCTACATACAGCCGCCTGCGCCACCAGTGGAACACAGCTACATACAGCCGCCTCGCCGATCGCACCAAGTAACACAGCTACATACACCTCCTCGCAACCAGTAACACAGCCCACATACCCGCCCTCGGCCACCAGTAACACAGCTACCATACAGCCGTCCACCGTAACACAGCTACGTCAGCGCCAAGGTGAAACCCCCTCTCAGTGGAGCAGCCCGTCCTCCGGCACTACCACCTGACCAGTCACACAGCTACATACAGCCGCCCTCGCCACCAGTAACACATCTCATCAGCAACGCGCCGACGTACCGTCATACAGCCGCCTCGCCACCAGTAAACACAGCTACTACTTACAGCCCACCTCAGGCCTCCTGGCTCCACCAGCCAAGACACACTATAACAGTCCGCACCTCGCCACCAGTCACACCAAGCTCTCCAGTAACACATCTACATCAGCCCGCCTCGCCACCAGTAACACAGAGCTACATACAGCCTCGCTCTCGCACCAGTGAACACAGCTACAATAACAGCACCCTCCTCGCACCAGTACACAGCTAGCATACGCCGCCTCGCCCCAGTAACACATCTAACATACAGCCGAGCCGCCTCGCCACCGTAACACAGCTCAAATACAGCCTGCCTCGACCACCAGTAACACAGCACATACGCCACCAGCCCGCCCTCCTCGCAGCCAGTAACAGCAATCACATCCCGTCGACCAGTACCAGTATCAGCCGCCTCGCCACCAGTAAACACACTACATACACTCCATCTCTCCACCTATACCACATCAGATCCTCGCCCTCACGTAACACATCTAAGCCCCTCGCCCACCAGTAACACAGCACATACAGGTCGCCCCTCGTCCACCAGTAACACAGTCTACATACAGCCCTCGCCGGTCGCCACCATTAACAACGCTACACACAGCCAGCCCCGCCTCGTCCAGCCATCTTACACACCGCTACTACACCAGCCCGCTCACCCGCCTGCACCAGTACCACAGCTCAATACAGCCGCCTCGCCACCTATTAACCGCTACTACAGCCAGCCGCCTATATACACATTTATACACAGTATATACATATTTAGGGCTCATTTACACGGCCGTCTGGGGGGACGTGCATACGGCCGCAAATTTGCGGCAGCATATATGTCCCCATAGAGGGCAATGGTGGGCCGGCAGCTGTAGGGTGCTGATCCGCACTGTACACCGCAAAAAGATAGAGCATGCTCTATCTTTTTACGAGTGTGCGGCCGTGCGTCGCTGTTTTCTATGGAGGGAGCTCAGCGTTGCAGGGGAATTGGCGGAGGGCTGGCGTGGGGCGGTAGGCTTGAACATGCAAGCAGATGGGAGGGTGGGGAGGCTGTGACCTGTGCCGGGGGACGGGAAGGTGGCACTGGCAGTCTCCTGTGCCGGGGATGCGGCCGGGCTTCAGGGAGATGTCGGCACAGGAGGGGAGGCGCAGGGGGTGGCATCTGGTGGGGGCCCCCTGGGGGGGCAAGATGGTGGGGGCCCCGGCGCTCGAGCCACGGGAGCCCCGCCTATAATCCGGCCCTGGTTATAGAGATGTATGGTGTAAAGATGGCCAAAAGAGGAATTAATTGCCAATAGAAATTGGCAAGTTGCAGGAAGCACTAGATGGCACAGAGACCATAAGAACTAAGACCTTTTGAAGCAATCTGGAACCGTTATCTTGGCTCATTTGTATAACTTGAGGAAATACATTTATGGAATGGAAAAAGTCTGTTCTCATATAATTATTATAGACCTAGACAAACTTGCTCCATACGGAAGATCAAGTCTGAAAAAGACAATTTATGAATCCTAAAGTATTGATCCAGAGGAAGGCAACATCGAGGTTGATTCCCATTGGTCCTTAGGAGGGTTAAATTTCTTTTCAACCTCCTACATGGTAGCTAGAATAACTCCTTTGAAAACATTGAGACCCTCCTGGGAAAGAGAATCTGACGTTTCAAACCCCTGAGGGGGTATGCAAGGTCAATTAATTATCCTTTTATAGATGCTCCCAGAACGCACAGGAAGTGATTCAGAGTTGTCTGTGCAATCTCCGGATATGGCACAACAATAAATCGCAACCCGCAATGACTGAAAGGCCCTTTCACTAGCCGCAGTGAAACAGAACCTTATCAGCCCAAATAAACCTCCACCAGTTCTCGTTTAATATACATTAGGTCTGTGACGGGCTTATATAGGGTCCAACCCGGTGTATAACCGAGACTTGGACGTGGGGATTCGTGGATTAAGATAAAAGAGAAATGCAGGTTCCATTTTTTTTAATTGCCTTTAAGGCACAATAGATAGAGATTAAATATACATTTTTTTTTTTTTGTTTTAATATATTTTATTATATTTTGATGAATCCTTTCCCCAGGCAGACGCTGGGCCTCAGGGGTGAGATTTGGGTGCAGACACACCCCATAGTAGGGCTCTGTGGGACCTACCTCCCTGGTATTGAATCCAGAACCTTGGAGAAGTTCTAGCTTCTCAAGGGGGAATCCCTGGATCACGTTGATACCAAACCTGACTCATTTGTTATGGTTCCATTCAAAGATATTTGTATATTGGTGTAGCGATAGAGATTCCAAAAATGTATTTGCCTTTGAGCTCAGATGGACCATAACTCCATTACTGTCCATAACCAACCTGTTGGACTGAGATTTGTATGACCCTTTGGCTGTTGCCAAACAAAATAGAGGGAAGCCTCTGAAACAGTCGGTGCCAGGCCGGGTGAGAAAATCCTTTCGAGGCTAAACCTCCTGTGGAATTTATGACCCTTCTAGCTTTAACTCATTTGTGTTATTTGGAATGAGACTGGAGAAAGTGAGGAATTTGTGCAAATACTGAGGGATATATAGGGCCCCCTTCCCCTGGCTATATTCATCACACCTCCCTCCTTTAGAGGACTCTAGGAGCCAACACCCTTCTGTGTTCATATGCATAGCTATTGTCTGTCTCACCTTGCCTGAATAAATCAGGAATGGCATCCACGTTTTATGGATTCAGCACTCCATACTGGGAGGGTGCCTGCCTCCCGCTCATGATGTGCCTTCATCATGTTTATGTGGTAGGCTTTCTGCCTTCCACAAGCTGGGTCCAGGGTGACCACTATAACATCAAAGAGTGCACTCTTTTTACACTGACATCAGATGATTCCATAGATTACAACAGAATCAGTTCTGTTAAACTTTGATACATATACCAAAAGCTTGATCACGAGTGATGTACCACCCAGAGAAGAATTTTTTAGCAACAAAAAATGCTTTATTTATTATGTGCCAAATAAATTAACAATAAATACAATTACTGGACAAGCAACATATGTTTAAAACTGCATAGTAAAATAGATGGCTGGACAAAAGCCTCAAGGTAGGTGAGACAGTCATATAGGTTGTCATAAGGCAACATTGCACTGTAATGCAAGGCTACAAGACAGTAAACGATAAAACATACAAAATAATATGACCATGACGGTAACAAATACCATACCCAATAGTAACCAGCAGAGGAATGCCCCGACACGTGTTTCGCACTAGGTGCTTTATCAAGGGGAGTCCCTTGTGGGGTTTTCCCCACAAAGGAAAATTTTCACATCTAAATCCCCTAGTGATGTTAACACAATAAAGCTCTTTTCATCAGTATTGCTAAAGCCAAAAACAAACTGGAGTGGATCCAAAACACAGATGACCAGTAAATGGGATATTTGCATGTCCTCTGTGTTCTGTATCCACTCCTGCTTTTGGCTATCAATCCTGAGGCTTTTCATCCTTCTGACAGATGAAATGAAGGGGGAACCCTAAACATAGTGGCAACGTCATACAGCGATGGAGGGTGAAAACGGCATTATGAAAATCACAGGGTGTTCCAGGGAGACAGCGGTCCGTTGGCAGCAGAATGAGTAGGCTGCAGAGTGGCACAATGACAAATTTATGGAGGTTGCAGAAACATGGTAGGCCACAAGATGGTAGGTGGCAGATGGAGCAACTGGCAGCAGATGTGTGGCATCAGCCGGGTGGCAGCATCAGAATAGTGGCTGAGGCAGGTAGTTAGAACCCAGACTCATTTCTCAACTATTGGGGGAGGTGTAATGGCTGATCTAATCTGATGCATAAGGCATTGGTGAGTTGAAATCCTGGTCAATCCAAGCCTGATTCATCTTGACAAAGGATAGTCTCTCCACATTACGGGTGGACAAGCTGGTTCTCCTCGGGGTAATGATGGCCACTGCCGCACTGCAACACCCGCTCTGATGCCACACTACTGACCGGGCAAGACAGCTTCTCTACTGCAAAATCTGCAAATTGCGGCCAGGCATCAAGTTTGGCTGCCCAATAGTCCATAGGATCCTCTACCTGAGGGTCTGCTCCATGTCCTGCTGCTGCTGTGCTGCTGGTGGCGGATACCCTCCTCACTAGGCGGGTGAAGGAAGTTGCTCATTAATAAATCCAGACTAAAGGTGCTGCTGATGGAGCCACTACTGCTCCTACAACCTCCCCCCCCCCCCCCAATTTCCCCACAGCAGCCGTGGCAGTAGTAAGTGAGCATTGACTGCCAGGAATCCCCCAGTCAGACCTGACAGGATGGTCAATGGCCCACATAGGCGGTGGCGGCCAACTGTGTGCACAGTATTTCTCTACAGTATGCCAGTTGTTCCTCCCTCTCAGCAGCTGGGAGGAAAAAGTGGAGAGGGTGGAGAGCCAAAAGTCATCCCTAAGCCGGATGTTGACTATTCGGCTGTCACTAGTTAGGAAAAAGCAGCATGCTTGGCCACACTTCACTTTCTGCCCGCAGATTCTACATATACACACGCTTGACTCTTCTGGTGTCTTAACAAAAAACTGCAACACTGCCGGGGTGGTGATTTTACTGCCAACACTCTGCGCTGAGTGACTACTAACGCCGCTGCCTCGCTGAGCCCCTGTACCACTGCTTACTCAGATCTCCGAAGCGGGGTTTGTACTCCACGGCCATTTGGCTCCCGTGCTCACACTGCTGTCACCCTGCTGACTCACAGCCACAGTAACAACTTGCTGCCATACGCGCAAGCTGACACTCTTTTTGCCCAACGATGATGAATCTCTTCCTACACCCGGCTCCCAAGTGCGATCGGCTACATCATCGTCAATTTACGATTCCCTGTCACTGCTACTATCCTCAACGGTGTCAGTATGCACCGCCTGCCTACTGCAAGAAGCAGAGGATGTCTGCCTCATCTCTTCACTGGCAAGCAGCTGCTGACTGTCCTCAAACACTGCGTCCCCGCTGAATAGTGACACTGAGCCCAGACCACCTAGGCTGAGGGAATTGAACAATACATAGGCTGGTTGAGGACACGTTAGGGCTGCTGACTTGCTCCTGGGCCATGCCAACTAATTGCCGTATTTGACGAACCCACGGACTCTTGGCTGGGGTTGTCAGATGTTATATTTGAGACCTCTGTCTGCTCCACCTGCCACCTTTCTGTCTTGCATAGAGGTTAATCAACTACGTGGATTTGACACTTATTTGTTTCTCTCAAATTTAGCAACAAAAAAGTATTGGAATTTGCGTTATACAGATAATCACAGGGTGTTCTTTGTGGGGTGAAACAGAAATCATTACAGAAAGTATGTGGATTTTACACTGATTTCCTATTCACTTCAGAAACAAAAAAAGAACTATTTGGGGTATACAGAAGCACAAGAACTGACACCCTGGGATTGAAGCAGAAGTCATTATAGAAAGCATGTGGATTTCCCACTAATTTCTTTCTCTTCACTTCAGAAACAAAAAAACAACTGCTATTTGGGGTAAACAGATGCCCCAAAACGGACACCCTTGGAGCAAAGATCACTACAGCACAGTGAAAGTGTGGTGTAAATCAGTAAAAAAACATAGTAAGGTTGGTAAGCCAGGTCCACATCGGTGAGCATGTGGATAGTCCATGCCACTTTTTCATGCATAAACAGACGATTTCCTCCAAGCAAGCTACAAATCGCTCCAGGACACGTCTCTATGCCTACAGCCCCCGGACATTGTTATAAATAAGCAGACATTATACTGTGCGCTGAACCTCATCAAGAAGTGCTTGAAATTGTGAAAATTCAGAGACCGAGCAAAGAAATTTACCATTTTTGTGACATCTGATGATATCGCCAATCGCTCATTTCATGCAAGAGTCTGTTTTATACAATGAAAACTGCATAACATATCTTTGGTTTCTAACAAACAACCGTATGAAAAAAGAAGTTGTCCAAACCATAGAAGTAGAGTGCCCCATCATATAATGGAAAACACTTTTTGTCCTGGCGTTATGCTCTTGTGACTCGTAAAAACCCCTTCACTGCGTTGTAAATGATCTACTTCCTTGTGTTCTTTTAGGCCCAAGACGGCACAGTTTCACCAGCTCTTCTACATGTTGTCACCAAACAGCATAACGTAAAGATGGACTAGCCTTAACGTGATTATTAATATACAGTGCTCTCATCCAGGCCACATGGGAAGTAGCAGAGCAGTTGCTTTTGTAGGTCAGTGGTGTGAGCTGACTGAAAGAACGGGGAAAATCATGCGATGCGCTGAGACTCAATCTGGACAGGGATTTCTTACTGAGTGCAATCCAGAGATACGCTGACTGATTTTTACTCTGTTGGAAATCTTTGAAAAGGAATTACTCCCAGACAACAAGGGCTGCTTTATAAATTCCCCATCTGAGAGGGCGGCTTACGACTGTTTAGCTATGACAGACATTGTAAAAATGGCTGCATAGAAATTTGTTTTGAAAGGATATGAGATAAAACTAAGATGCTGGGAGTGATGTTTCCTTAATGATCCCTTCAAGGAAACTTTTTTCTTCTGTTTCCTCAAGTCGCAACAGTTTTATGGTGTGTCAAGTGCCGTGGACATTTGATGTGGCGATGCACACAACACTCATTCACAGTACACATAATGCTTTGACAATTTCGTCAATCACTCCACAGACTCTGTCCCCCAGGCCTCAGGAATGATCTGCCAATATCCATTTTGCCTTTTTTTGCTGTGTACTTATTTGTGTCTAGAAAAAACATTTTGCAGCAAACCATACAATTCTAGTAGAAACACTATCATGTTATAGTATAAAATGGAAGAAGAAGAATGGACCACTTTTAAGGAAAAATAGTGCAGTGTCTTGAGTAGTGTACAGGTGGTATTGGGCCAGAGTCTGATTTGTAGTGCACGTTGGGTTAGTGTAGTCGACCCTATCCTTGCCATGTCCAGCCAAGGTTTCAGGCGCATTAGCAATGGACACCAGCCGAAAGCTCTTAAGAAGCAAGCAGCACAAGCCTCCTTCAAACTCGGAGGCCAAGCAGGAGGTCTGGGATGAAGGATGGCGGAACAAGTGGAAGGAAGGAAGGGTGTTGAACTGGAGGCGTGGATAAGAGAAAGAAAGGTAGTGAGTGACAAATAGGGTGGTGAACCGAGTTGATGCGGATAGCACATGAAATTCCGATGGTTTAAGGACCTTCATTCCCATCTCCTTCCACACCACTCTATGCCGGACTAGCATGCATTTCTACTGGCTAATAGGGGGTCAAGTGGATGCCTACTGCTTTTCAAGCAAAAACTGTCCATGATGAGGGGAAGGCTGGGATTTCGCCCCTAAAGCCCCATGGTGACCTCTGCCTATAATAAGGAATCTTTTAGGAGGGTGCTGTCGTTTATTGGGACCGATTTGCCTGCATGAATCAGCGTCGGAGGAATTTGTATTAACAGTAGTAGGCTATGCCATAGACAAAGCTTTCATCCATGGGCGGACAAAGTGTCCACTGCATTGCTGGGAATCGCTCCTGGGTGGGTTTCCCAGGAAATGCTTTCTGAAGAGGAACCCAGTTCATGTCGATAATTATGAGTCCCTCTGGAAACAAATGGTGGCCAGCCCATACCACCACAGGGCCAATGGCCTGTGCAAAATGTTTCAAGGCAGCTTAAAAACAAATGCCTTGGTGTTGGCCGATGGCCACAACTGCGGGAGAAGTACCTCCCACACCTGATATTGCCTACTGGGCGGTTTCCACAGCCTCAATGTTCAGGTTTTCCCCGTGAGCTCCTGTAGGAGGAAACAGGTACAGGGACCTCTGGCCTTGGTTGAAAGGGAAGGAACACAGCTTTAGGATGACTGGAAAGCCCCTACCTTGAGGATAGCAGCTAAAGCTGTCACTAGGATGGCTGATTGGCTAACGATTACTTGTGATGAATCGAAATTTTTCCTGAAATTTCTAACCGAAGTTATGGTGATTCGTGGGAAAGAAGTTTTTTTTCCCCCTCTAACAAAAATGGGTGCGAGTACAACGTGTTACATGGGGCGGAACTCTGGGAAGGAAAAGGAACACCCTCGATCATACGAGCAGACCTGTAAGCCTATCGCCGACCAGCAGGCTTAGTTATACACAGGACTAAAAAAGAGGCGCCATTTTGCAAATCTCACGCATGTGCTGCCTGTAGCGTCCAGCTGCTTCTACTGTAGGTTAGAATTTCAGGAAAAATTCGATTCATCACAAAGTTAGAATCGATTAGCCCATCTCTAGTGACAGCGTTAAGCTGCTGATCCTCAAGGTATGGGCCTTCCCAGGCAGCCTAAAGCTTGTTCTCCTTCCCAGGCTTCTTTCACCAAGGCCAGAGGTCCCTGTACCTGTTGCCCATACAGGAGCTCAAAGGGGGAAAACCTGGTTGAGGCCTGTGGAACCGCCCAGTAGGCAAATATCAGGTGTGGGAGGTACTTCTCCCAGTTGTGGCCATCGTCCAACATCCAAGGCATTTGTTTTAAGCTGCCATTGAACAGTTTGCACAGGCCATTGGCCTGTGGGTGGTATGGGCTGGCCACCATTTGTTTACAGAGGGACTCCATAATTATCGACATGAACTGGGTTCCTCTGTCATAAAGCATTTCCTGGGGAAAACCCACCCAGGAGAAGATCTCTAGCAATGCAGTGGACACTTTGTCCGCCCGAATGGATGACAAAGCTTAGTCTATTGGCATAGCCTACTACTGTTAATACAAATTCCTTACCGAAGATGATGCAGACAGGCATCGGTCCCACTATCGACAGCCACCCTCCTAAAAGATTCATTAATTATAGGCAGAGGTACCTTTGGGGCTTTAGGGCGCAGCCCAGCCTTCCCCTCTCATGGACAGGTTTTGCTTGAAAAGCAGTAGGCAGCCACATTGACCCCCCATATTTAGCCAGTAGAAATGCAGTGCTAGTCCAGCCATCGGAATTTCATGTGCTATCCGCATCAACTCGGTGGTACCCTATTCGTTCACTACTGTCGGTCTCTGAGCCACGCCTCCAGTGCACCCTGCCGGACCATCACCCGGTACAGCCATCCTTCGTCCCAGACCTCCTGCTTGGGCTCCGAGTTTGAAGGAGGCTGTGCCGCTTGCTTCTTAAGAGCTTTCAGGCTAGCGTCCATTGCTAATGCTGCCTGAAACTCCTGGCTGGACATGGCAAGGATAGGGTCTGACTCCTGGTCTCTATTTGACCTGGCAGCCACTGGGTCAGAAGGGAGGAAGTCATTCAGCCCATGTGGGGTCTCGGCACAGCAATTGGTCATTGCAAGTAGCGCCCACTTCCTCTCCGCTTCTGACACGGTTGCCAAGGCAGACGGACAGGCCCTGTCATGGGGCAGCCCGGTTGGGGTTAGATTCTGCACGGAGTCTTCCTTCCTGGCCACTCCCTATTGTAACCTGACCCTCTGCTGGGATGGTCCCCTACCCCAAGGGCAAAGTGGGACCCAAGAAAGCACCCACTCACATTCCTAGCAGCAGGCATGTCACACACATCAGTATTATTATTATAAACAACACGGTTATAACAAATCACAGTATCTGCTACAGCACCAGGCTGCATATTGCTGGCTGAGGGATCAGCCCTTGCAGATTCTGGGGTCACATACTGTGACACCAGCTGTCCTAAGTTTGTTCCCAGCAGGACACTCCCAGGCATATCAGATGATACCCACACCTCCCTTACTACGCTCTTATTCCAGACACAGTGAGGGTTTTCCCGTATGTCAAATTCTGTGGAGACACCAGTTCTGGTTGTGCAAGTATCAGCTCAGCCCCAGTGTCTTAGTCCCATGGCAACGGCCAATGGTTATCATGGGACCAACCCCCACCCAAACACAAAACAGGGGAAGTTTTCTGGGATGGTACCATGCCCTTATGGCACTGGGGACGTTTGGCTTTGAAGTGTCCCAGCTGTTTATACATGACATATGTGGGGTTCGCCAACCGGCGTGGAGAGGGGAGCATGGGCAGATGTCCCCTTGGGCTTAGGGGCAGGGATGCTGTTTGTCTTATCCCCTCTTCAGCGGGTAGGTTTCCTGGTCTCCAGAGTCCAGTTGTTGCTGTATTCATCTGCCAGACCAGCTGTTACCAAAGCCGCCTTTGGCTTCCGGTCAGTCCCAGTCCTGAGGTCCACTGCTCTGAGGAGGGCCCTCATCTGGTCAGTCCAGCTGTCAGGAGACCCCCGCTACAAACCCTGGAGCTTCTTCCGGTAGGACTCAGGGGTCAGGTTGTAGTGACAGACCAGAGCCTGCTTGATATCCTTGTAAGTTATGGTGGTCTCACTAGACAAATATTTCCAGGGCCTTCCCTTTGAGCCAGGGGTAAGGTACCGTACCCATTGGTCCGCAGGTACATGGTATTGTTATTTTTTTTCAAAAACAAGCAAAAAGGTGTCCAAGTCAGTACCTTTTTCCAGCAAAGGAAAGTCCTCAGGATAACAGTAGGGATTCAGCTCACCTTCCAGCTCTGTGAGTATCCTGGTATGGCACGGATCGCCCCTCAGCTCGGGCCGCATACATAATGAAAAGACTTCGATATCCAGCCGGGTCAGGAATCACTCGTAATCTTTATTTAGGCAAATATTAAAATTCCACAGCAAGTAGTCTTGGCCAACGCGTTTCAAACGGACTGGCCGTTCTTAGTCACGGCTAACATAAAAGGATTCTAACAAACTTTTAAACACGTGTAAAAATAGACACACACCCCCTTTGACGTAGATGAAAGGGAGACTTCTGAGATTTCTTCAGGGAGGAGAGGGGGACGGGCATCTAAAGACAATTCTATACATGCAAGTGGGTGATGTCTTCCCAAGTACATGGTAATATTAGTATTACAATGAGCTCAAACGATATAAAACATCAGGGTACTGAATAAAAACAACAAAGCAGAACAAATAGTGGTTATCTACTAATTTATACTACATAATGAACTTATGTATCATTATGTAGTATAAATTAGCAGATAACCACTATTTGTTCTACACCTTATACTTTGGACTTTTTTGAATACATAACAATAGTATGTCTGAATATCGATGCGTCTTTTATGTCACATTTTCTTTATGTAGTTCCATTTGTGCTTTCCTGCAATTAGGTTAAAATCAAGAATGAGAACTAAACTCTGTATTTTTCATGTTTTTACAGAACTTCTCAGTGTAAGTTTCCTTTGGGACCAAGGGAAGACTTCATGATTCTACAGTTATTCTTCCAACTAAGTATTAACTCACCTGTATTTGTCTCTGTCTCCCCTTTCTCCCAAGAGAAACTATTACCGTTCTATTTGTCAATGTCAGCTAATTATGTGGGATAGTGGTATTAATCGCAACTGTTTGTTCAAACACTGTCACAACTGCCACTGCATTGGGTTATGCTTTGTTATTCATGTACCGCGCTGATGTTGTTAACACTATGTTTGAAGGAGTCATTTAATCTATATTAACCATGTACCGCTGGAAGACAAGTCTTCGCCCTTGTCATACTACACCACCGCCACTTTATTAGGCGGGCTAAGCACGGGCGAGTACGGGTACTCCGAGTTTACGGCTGCCTTTTGCCTTCAGGAACTGCCTCACTTCTTCGTGGCATAGATTTCAACAAGGTTCGGAAGCATTCCTCAGTAGATTTGGGTCCATATTGACATGATGGCACAACACCATTGCCGCAATTTGTCGGCTGCACATCCCATGACGAATCTCCCGTTCCACCCATCCCAAGAATTGCCTATTGATTAGAGATCTTGTGACTGTGGGTCCATTTGAAGTACATGACTCATTGTCAGTTCAAGAAACCACTTCTAGATGATTCCACTTTATTACAGCGCCATTAAAGTCCTGCTGAACGTAGCCATCAGAGTGTTGGGTACATTGTGTTCATAAAGGGATTGGACATGTGCAACAATACTCAGGTAGCGCTGTGGCGTTGCAACGATGCTCAATTGGACAAGGGGCCCAAGAGGTACCAAGAAATATTCCCCACACCGCAGACACCACCAGTCTATGAAAACCCGTTGTACAAGGCAAGATGGATCATGCTTTCATGATGTTGACACGCCAAATTCTACCATACCTTCGACATGTTTCATCAGAAATCGAGACTGCATCAGACCAGCCAACGTGTTTTCCAATTCTTTCATCATCTGTCCCATTTCTGATGCTTTGTGCAATTGGTACCCTCATTTTCTGTTTTGAGCTGTAAAGTGTAGTTGCTCACTCCAGGTAGTGTGTCTTTTCTGACTGCTGTGCCCTCTCCTCAAAGTTCGACGTCACTGTGCGTTCAGAAATGCTCTTTCTGCACTACCTTGGTTGTAACGGTGCGATTTGAGTCCACTGTTTCCTTTCTACAATCGAACCAGTATGCCCATCTCCTCTGGCACAACAAGGCATTTTCCGCCCACAGCCGGCCGCTCAACTGTATGTTTTTTCTTTTTCGGGCCTTCCTGTAAACCTAGAGCTGGTGGGTGCATGAACAAATCCCATGTAGATCAGCAGTTTCTAAAATACCAAGACCTATCCCTTCTTGGCACCAACGAACCATGCCGCCCCACGTTCCAAAGCCTCAAATCTCCTTTCTTCTTCGTCCCCCATACGATGCTCGGTTTGAAGAACTGACTGCAGGAATTGTCTTGACCTGTCTACTTCCTAAATGCACTGTGTGTCCGCCATGTGATTGGCTTGTTTAGAATTAGTGTTTAACGAGCAGTTGGACAGGTGTCACCTAAATAAAGTGGCCTGTGAGTGTACGCAAGGGGGAGGGGGTGTCTACTTTACACGTGTTTTTAAAAGTTTGTTAGAATCCCTTTTATTCGCCGTGACTAAGAACGGCCAGCCGTTTGCCGCGTTGGCCAGACTACTTGGTTGTGGAATTTTTAATTATTTGCCTAAATAAAGAATTACAGGGGGATTCCTCTTACCGCGGTTTGGATATCGAAGTCCTTTTCAAGGAAAGTCCTCAGTCTGAATCTCTTGGGGACATGGTTCTCCTGTAAACTGGGACTCACTGGAGCGACTGGAGCTGGATCCATCTGCAAACTGTGTTAAATTTACCATTTACATGTTTCCGCTTACCCCGAGATGGCCACAACAATAAATCCCTGAATGGTGAAAATACCCTTTCCATATCTCAGTTACCAGAACTTATCCATCCAAATAAAGAGGCCACCAGCCCTCCTTTAACCCCTTAAGGACGGAGGGTTTTCCGTCTCATTTTCTCGCTCATCCCACTCTCAAAAATCCATAACTTTTTCATTTTTTACGTTTACAGCCCTGTGTGAGGGCTTATTTTTGTGCGGAACCATTTTTACTTTCTCTTCCCGTAATGTTATTTTATTTTAACATGCCGTGACGCGAAGCCTGAAAAAATTCCAATTTAAAAATTGGCAAAAAACCGCACGTGCGTCAGTTCTTGTGGCTCCAGTTTTTTCGACTTTCAATCTTTCACCTTCGCTCCTCAAATAACACACCTCTTATTCGTTGGTTCGGTGGATCCCCACGCGGTGATCCATTATATAGGTTTTATTGTGTTTTAATACTTTCAAAAATTAAAAACTAATGTGTCAACAAAAAAGCAAAAATTTTTTTTGCCATCTCTTTTCTGACGCTAATACTTTTTCATTCAGACTTTGGGCGCACGGAAACTTGTGGATGGGTCATTTTTTGCGAAATGCCCGACGATTTTCATGCTACCATTTGAGGTCTGTGGCTACATTTTTTGATCACTTTTTTATTTTCCTTTTTATGTTATGTAAAAGTGTAATAAGAGTGTCGATTTTCGGACATTTGGCGCCATTTCCCTTCCCTCCTCCCCTTCCCGCCTCGGAATCAACCGCCAACGGCCGTAACCGTCTTTTTATATTTTGATTATCGCGGGGCATTTTGGGGACGCGGCGATACCTAATATGTTCTGTGATTTTTACTGTTTGTTATTTTTTATCCGTTCTAGTGAAGGGGTGTGATTTTGCATTTTAACTCTTTTTAAAATTATTTTTTTTCTTTTTTAAACTATTTTTTTTCTTTTTTTTTTCACACTATTTTTTTAGACCATCTAGGGTACAATAACCCTAGATGACTCAGATCGCTTCCCTACCATATACTGCAATAGCTACAGTATTGCCAATATATGCATTTTGCAGTCCTTATCATCGATGAGCCACTTGGCTCTTGTACGAACCTGCATAAAAACACCTGTAGCCTCAGTGGCACGCAGAAGACCCGAGTCTACCATGGTAACCGATCGCCGTCCCCGCGAAGGCCCGATTATTTTTTCGGGGCGTGGGCGATCGAAAAAAGATGGCGCTCCCGCGCTCCGCCGTCTTTTAACGCCGCCCCTCCTTTGCGGGCGTCGTTTCGAGGTTAATAGCCGCTCTCGGTGCAATCAACCGACCGCGTTTATGTCGGTGGGGGTTTTGTTGCAAAATTCACAAACCCCCACCTCTGTATGAAGAGGATCAGCCGCGTGATCCCTCTTCATACTGTCCCTTATACTCTGCGCCGTAGAGCTACGGCGCAGAGCGTTAAGGGGTTAATATATAGCCCACTGATTAAATAGAGTGAGGAACTTACCGCGTTCATGTTTATAACCGGACACAGACGTGGTGTATTCGTGATCGTGCATATTTCAAGCAACACTTACCGTAACAACCACGCGATCCGGGGGTGTTTCATTCCCCCGTGCATCGCCACCATGTCGCAAAGTGACATCCATCGCTTCAATCATAAGTTGAAAATTGGTTGCTTCCCCATGACAGTCATATGGAGGGGGGGGTGCGAGGTGCGATTGTTGCTATGACAGTGGGAAACAGCCTTGAATCTCTAAATGGCACATTTTTGGCTATGTTGAAAAATATAAAAAGTTGAACAAAAGGCTTTACAGTCCCCCTAAAAATAGAACAGTTTGAAAACCGTCCTCACAAGTTGCAACACAAGAACCACCCCACAGCTCTGTACACCAATTGAGCGGCAAGCTATTCGCATTCAGAGAATGGCAAAATGTTTAAAAAAATTTTTTTTGTAATGTTGAAACATTCATAAAAGCTATCAGACGGTTTGGTGAATGCTCTTGATCGTACCGCCCACAAGAATAAAGTAGACTTGTCCTTTGGACGCTACACAGTGAAAGCCGTAGAATCCAAGCCCACAAGAACTGCGCAAATTCGGCCCATAAACTGCACAGATCACCTTCTTCATCACTGCATAGTCTTTTTGCGCAGTAACATGGTATGGAATATTAAATGCCATCTCTGTGAGTGCATTTGTTATGTCAGGAAATCATCACCCTCCAAATACGAAAAAAAGGTCACGGTCCAGCCAAAAACTCCAATTCAACAAGGCTTTATTTTACACGTATCAAAGAAGTTTCCAATGCATATTTTGCGTCTCGGTGTCTACGCGTTTCGAGCGGAAGCTCCGCTCTTAATCATGACAAACACCGAGACGCAAAATATGCATTGGAAACTTCTTTGATACGTGTATCAGCTACGTGTTGTAGCTGGATCATCTGCAACTGGTGTTTACAATTTACAATTTACATTGTCCGCTTAACCTCCAGATATGGCACAACAATAAATCCCTGAATGGCTGAAAGACCCCTTTCCATAGCCTCAGTTAACCAGAACTTTATCAATCCAAATAAGATGCCACCAGCCCTCCTTTAATATATGCCCACTGGATTAAATAGAGTGAGGAACTTACCCGGTAGCATGTATATAACCGAGACACAGACGTGGGGATTCGTGGATCGTGCATATTGCAGCAAACACTTACCGGTAACACCCGCGATCGGTGGTGTTATCCCGTGCATCGCCACCGGCAAAGCAGCCAGCGGCTTCAATAAGGTGAATATTGTTGCTCCCCATGACATCATAAGGGAGAGGGGGGTGCGAGGGCGATTGGTTGCTATGACAGCCTTGAATCTCGAAAATGGCACATTTTTGCTATTTTGAAAAATATAAAAAGTGAACAAAAGGCTGTACAGTCCTAAAAATAGAAGCATTGAAAACGTCATCAAAAGTTGCAAAAAAAGAAACCACCCACAGCTCTGTACACCAATTGAAAAAGCTATTCGCTTCAGAAGATGGCAAAATGTTTAAAAAAATTTTTTTGTAAATGTATGAAAACATTATAAAAGCTATACAAATTTGGTATGCCCTTGATCGTACCGACTCAAAGAATAAAGTAGACGTGTCATTTGGAGCGCACAGTGAAAGCCGTAAAATCCAAGCCCACAAGAAAACTGCGCAAATGCGCCCAGAAACTGCACAGATCACCTTCTTCACTGCATATTTTTGCCAGTACATGGTATGGAATATTAAATGCCATCTCTGTGAAGTGCAATTTGTTATGCAGAAAACAAACCCTCCAAATACGAAAAAAAGGTCACGGTCCATTTTATTTATTAAATTATTTATTAAATTATTTTATATTGCTCCCTTATATAGAATGGCTGGACCATTATACAACCTCTTGTGTCACCTCCTCATCCTCACAGTCTGTAAGCTCTTGTGAGCAGGGCCCCTCACTCCTATTGTTCCATATGACTGTTTGTTCTTTGTAATGTAATAGAGTTGTATATGTCCCCTATGATTTGTAAAGCACTACGGAATTTGATGGCACTATATAAATAAAGATTATTATTATTATAGATAAAGGTACTGTTGTCAGTAAATAGTGTGCAGTAATACCTAGATTACATTTTTGCATGCCATTTTCTGTGCCATAATTGTATTACTTAGTGACCAATTATATTCATTCAGTTCTGCAGTTTGTTTATCATATGGATCATTTTTGATTATAAACTGCCAAACAATCGAGCTGTATCCACAATACAAAGAGGGAGGAGCGTTGTATACTGATTCTTCACTAGTGTGGCAGGTACTCAACTATGAAGGGGTCATGAAGGGTTAATATGATGCTGATAAGGACAAGCATTAATGTCTTTGTTGCTGTATCCAAAGGTTTCAAAATATGTCTTCCCAGGCCAACAACCCCTGATCTAGTTGTTCTATCATGTGTTGAGTCCAAAAAGTTGTAGAAGGTCTTCTGGCATTCCATTATTGCGCAGATCCCAGCGTAGTTATGATATAGTAGTAACCAAGTAATGATTACGGTGTAGCGTATAATTTATTACAATTAATGTTCCTTAGATATGGACTAAGTTTATTGGACTATAATATGTTTGCAACGGTTAAAAAACTTTGCCCTCAGCAGAGTGAGAAGGACTATGTCTTCCGCTAAGTGACTGTTCTCATTCTGGGAGCCAATGACTGTTTGTTCTTTGTAATGTAATATAGTTGTATATGTCCCCTATGATTTGTAAAGCGCTACGGAATTTGATGGCGCTATATAAATAAAGATTATTATTATTATTATTATTATAATTCCACTCTATTGGGACTGATCACCACATTAGGCTCGAACTCGAGTTGTTATTTAGTACCCTATTTACACTCAGGAGTGCTCTATTGTACTGCATGTTTTTCCTCTGGATAGACTGCACGGAACCACACTAACACCAAGTGGGTGGCTGAAATTGGTTATTACAGTGCAATGTAATTAATATGTATTTTATTTGTGACCTGAAAGGGTTAATTTTGATTGCGTGCAAGGGGTTGGCCCATGAAAGGAACTTGCTGTTTTAGCTCTTATCACTCAGTCTCGGCGGGGCCTCTTTAAGCAGAAACATTATGATTCCTCTGTCCTGAAAATCTGGTTACATTATCAGGGCACATGTTTATCTAAACTTTCATTTAGCTTCTGAACATTCAAAAGTATCTGACACATAGAAAAAGAGAGAGGAGATGGATATGACACACCATAACACTCAGCTACAACACAAGCGGCCAGCTCTGCTGTACCACCTTCCCCTGATCTAAAGATCTTATCTTGCCTGTAGCTTGTAGATTTACTCTCCTCATGCTGCTGGTCGAAACACTCGCTGTCGCAATTTAAGACACAAGACATCGACAGAAACCTGAACACAATAATATTCATTGTGTAATACTTCTTTTGGAACTGTACAGTCTACTTGTTATAAGCTGGGATCAGCTGCAAACGGGGTTTACAATTTTAACCTATTTTACAATTTGGCCCCCAGTGGTCCAGCGTTGTAAGACCTGCCGATAGTGAGGCACAACAATAAGCCCTTCCCTGAATGGCTTGAAATCTTACCCATTCCAAGCTCTGTCAATTAAAGCAGTAACCTTATTATCATTCCAAGAAGATTGAGGCCTCGACCAGCCCTCTTATATTGGCTCACACAATAAGATTAATATAAGGCAGGGTTTGGGAAACACTTTACTTACACGGTTAGCATGTATATAACCGAGACAACAGGACGTGGGGCTTCTGTAGGATTCGTGTCCTCAATGCGCAACGCACCCACTTAACCTTACAACCTGCTATACACCCCATGACGATTCAGGTGTGTTTACATCACCCAGGGCAAGATCTCCACCGTAAGCAAAAGTGCAACGCATAGCGGCTTCATAGTATAGAGTTTGACAAGACTCCGGCTTGACAAGCAATAAAAGTTGGAGAGTGGGGTGGCGAGGTGTAATGCTGATTGGTTTGACTACTGACCAGCAATTATTGCATGCCTTGAATCGTTCGTAAACTGGCACATTTTATGGCATAATATTTGAAACAAATCATAAAAAGTGAACAAAAGTCTGGTACAAGTGTATCCCCTAAAAATAGAAGCAGTGAAAATCTCATCAGAAGTGTTCAAAAAACGAAAACCACTCCACTCTAGTCTCTGTACTATACCCTAAGGTTGAAAAAAGCTTATTTCCCTTTCCAGACACGAAATGGCAAAGTATGTTTTTAAAAAAAATTTTTTTGTAGAATGTGGGATAAAACATTATAAACGCTATATAACAGATTTGGTATGCCCCTTGATCGTACCGACTCAAAGAAAGAATAAAGTAACGTGTCATTTGGTGCCACAGTTAAGGCCGTAAAATCCAAGCCCCACCAAAGAAAACTTGCGCAAATGGCCGCCCAGAAACCGGGCACAGATCACCTTCCTTCACTGCTATATTTTGCCAGTAACAATGGAGTGGAATATTAAAATGCCATCTCTGTGAAGTGCAATTTGTTATGCATAAGTATGCAGAAAACAAACCCTCCAAATACGAAAAAAAGGTCACGGTCCAACCAAAAACTCCAATTCAACAAGGCTTTATTTTACACGTATCAAAGAAGTTTCCAATGCATATTTTGCGTCTCGTGTCTACGCGTGACCTTTTCTTCGTATTTGGAGTGGAACAGTTACCTGAGCAGCGAGGTGGTCCGTGCCGACCCAACTTCAAGCGCCCACTACTAAAGGAGAGGTGAGCTGGTAATTTTCCCTTTTTTATAGAAAACAAACCCTCACAAAGATCTTTACATCAAAAATCTATAACTTTTTTATTTTTCGAAGGTGGGCAGTGAAAAATGAAAACTCAAAAACGAAAAAGGGTCTCGGGGTTAAGGGCACACTAGACAAACCGTATACACAATAGATATATGTACATTTAAGCAGAGTACAAAATACACAGGTAGGACACAAGTATCAGTATGGAGTATGTTAGTTACCTTGTGTGTGCCTAATGGAAACTGTTAGGCCACACTTCAAGATTCTTCTTGCGCTTATGATGGTGAATAGTTTCCCCAGGCAAAGACACTGGGTCTCAGGGGTGCTCAGATTATATTGGGTGCAGACACACCCCTGCAAGTCCATAGGAGGGCACTGAGGACCCTTCTCCCTGGTATTGAATCCAGAACCTTTGAGAAGTTCTAGATTCTCAAGGGGAAATCATAGCATCAGGGTTCTGGTCTCATTGGATCCCTGACCCATTTGTTATGGTTCCATGCAGAGATGTACAAGTATGCTAGAATCTAGTGCGTCATAGCTATGCAATCCCCTGGCTATATCGATTCCAAAAATGTATTTGCCTCTGCACTGAGATGTACCATAACTCCATAACTGTCCTTTGTTTACAAACAAAATGGAGGGAAGCCTCTAAAACAATTGGTGCCAGGCCAGCTGTGAAACTCCTTTTGAGGCTAAACCTCCTGTGGAGTTTGACTCTTCTAGCCTTAACTCAAATAGGCTATTCAGGATGAAGCTGGAGAAAGTGAGGGATATATAAGGCCCCCTCCACCTAGCCATATTTATCACACCTACCTATCAGCAAGTTGACCCCTATCCTGTGGGCAGTTCCCCATGCAGATTTTTGCATGGGGCACCCCCTTCAAAAATATGGTCACTATCCCCGCCGTTGCTCCAAATACCCACAAAATTAATCATTTTACACTCTATCTTTACTAGTGGTCGTTCCAAACATACATGTTTTAACACTAATACTAACTCAATAGCAGTCAACATTTTTACTCATTCTAGTTACATATTAACACTAACAGTTAACACGCATATGTCTGGGTCTGTTATTATACATACAGATTTATGAGGCATACACGAACTATGTTTACGATCAGGTAAACCATACAAGTAGATAGATAGTCATAATGCACATAGTATTGAACTATGTAATTACAATGTAAATAACATCAAAAAAAAAGGGGATATGCATACGCAAAACACCATAAATACAGCATAAATCAAACATTACAGTATTATATGGGCTGACGTTTACACATAAAACCCTAGTATATGCAGCATTACAGCCACAAAACAGACAGTATATCCAGCATATACACACATCACATAACAGTGTATGCAGCATATATACACACATACATACCAGTTAGGCAGCATACTACACACATATCATCAGTCATATTGCAGCGGATAATAATAAAAACAAATACATACAGTTGTTTACAGAGGCATTATACTACATACATACAGCGTGGTTTTACAGGCTAATCGTACATCATGCTATCGAAAATACCCGTAATATGCAAGCAGAGTATTATGCCTCATGCGACCCTCCCCCCATGGGGTAGGACATTAAAAAAGTACAAAGAATAACCTGTATTGCAGAATTATTTACTAGAGCAACACTAAAACAATTTTTAAGATGGGGGCTCTCTTTGTGGCACTTAACAGGGGTACAGTAGAGCAGTGAGTAGCTCCGATAACAACTATATCTACATCAAAATCAATCCTGATAAACCAGGAGCACCATCATATATCCAGTCCTGTGACTGTTGATACCTTTAAAAATTATTATCCATGGCCCTTCCATGATCTAAATTCAAACTTTTTTACCCTCTTCGGGAATCTGTATGTTTGCTGGAAGGAAGTATGTATGGAAGGCATGGGGAGGAGGTGAAGTAAAGACACTTGAGTGTGCAGCTTTGAAGAAAAATTTTTAGTTACGGAATAGGAACTTTCTAAAAAATATAGGTTATCTTGTGGGAAGATCATCATTTTTATGGCAGCAACACTGTCCACCAAGAAATGAATGTATAGTTTAGATCCTGTTCTATTTGGGTTAATAGGGGATATAGTTCATCTCAATAGGTGTTTTTGAAGGGAAAGCAGTTGATTTCCTAGGTATGGGATAGGGAGCAGTGATGGAGAACCTATGGCCACGTGTGCCACAGACGGCACACAAAGATTTCTGTTGGCCGCATACCGTCGAAGGTAAGCCTCTGCCCCGTAAAATTGTTATGCGAGCAAGCAGAAATACGCGCTCCATAGACAAACGTGGATTTTTTGACCGCATTTGCCAGTAACTTTGGGAAGCGTGAAAGTTCAGTTGCTCCACATAGAAACCGCGATATGACGAGAATTATCACTGACGGAAGGGAGCGTGACTGAATTGCTGCTCCCATAGAACCCATGCATGGTGATGCATGCGGTTGGGAGAAGCAATGTTAAAGACTGCTCCCACAACTAAGATGGGGGTCAGCGGAACCCTATTAGTGCAATGGCAGATTTAATAATATTTTTTAAAAATATTAGTTAGTTGGCACGAGGATAATGCTGGTTGGCTGACAGACAGAGCCTAGGCCAATCAGATGCGGTTTACTATGAGCTTCTGCCCCCCCCCCCCCATTCTTCCCTGGAACAGTGCACAACTTTACACGAACAGTCCAGCAGCAGTTACTGCAGAGTTCCCACAAAGTTACACATATGTGTGTACTTAATAATAATTCTGTATATGGCGCACAACAGATACGCAGCGCTGCACAAATTGGTCCCAATGGGGCTCACAATCTTATCCATCCTACCAGTATGTTTTGGAGTTACGTGTAAAAAAAACACTTGGGGGAGATTTATCAGAAATGTCTGAGCAGAACCAATTGCAAGTTCGGATTTCAACCACTTCTAATAAATAAAAGAAGGAAGAAATCCAACTTCAAAAGAAACCCACGTGGATATAAAATGCTCAAATTTACGTAAAATCGGCATGCAAAAAACCGCTTAATAGGTATATATACAAGGTAGTGGGGAGACCAACAACGCCAAAGCGTTCAAGAAAACAAATTCTCCTTAGTCATCACTAACCTAAACGTGCATAACAAATCATGAATCTGGCCACACCTGTACACTAAGCAAGACAACTGCAACTATTTGTGTAAATGTGTTCAATTCTATGCTTCCTTGCCACTAGAACACTAACATGGAGAGTGTATTAGAGATTAGAGTTGTATTGTTTGCTGCAAAAATTTTTAATGTTGTTCTAGACATCAAAAATGAGTACAGCAAAAAAAGGCAAAATGGATAGTGGCAAAGCATTATGTGTACTGTATAATGAAAGTGGTGTGTGTCGCACCATCAAATGTCAGACGGCACTTTGACCCAACCATAAAAACTGTTGCAGAACTGAGGAACAGAAAGAAAAAAAGTTTCTTTAAGGGCAAGTAGGAAACATCACTCCAGCATCTTAGTTTTACTAAATATTCTTTCAAAAAACAAATTATCTGACTTGCAGCCGTTTTAAAATGTCGCTGTGCATAGCTAAACATCGTAAGCCCTCTCAGATGGGGAAGAATTATCAAAGCAGCCTTGTTGTCTGGGAGTCATGTTCCCTTTTTCAGATTTTCCAAACAAGGATAAAAATCCAGTCAGACGGTATCTTGGATGCACTCAGTAGAAATACTGTCAAAGATTGAGTCCAGCGCATGGCAAGTATGTTAGTAAGCAGCTCACCACTGACCTACAAAAGGCACCTGCCTAATACATGTGCTGGATGAGAGCACGGATATTACATAATCACTAGGTAGCATCATTTTACGTATGCTGTTGGTGACAACATGAGAGAAGAGCTGGTGAAACTTGAGTCTTTGCCTAAAAAACGCAAGATAGATATTTTACACGCCGTGATGGAGGTTTTTACGTCACAGGCATAATCGCCAGGAAAAGTGGTTTCATACTAGTGATGGGGCACCTTCTATGGTGGGGACAAACGTCTGGGTGTAACAGTTGTTTGTTAAAGAAACCAAACATGAAGTTATTGCAAGTTTCATGTATAATTACACCAGGAAAGCTCTATTGCAAGTGAAAAGCAGCGAGAAATTTGCAGATATCATCAGATGTCACAAAAATGGTAAATTTCATGATGACTGTTCTCTGATTTCAACAATTTCAAGATTCTTGAGAGGTTCAGGCACCGTAAATGTCTGCTTATGTATAACAAACAATGTCCGGGGCTGAGTGGGGACGGGGTTACTGGAGCGATTGTAAGCTTGCTTGGGGAAATCAGCTGTTTATGCCATGAAAAAGTGCAGGACTATCCCACAGTCACGATGGGGCCGGCTTACCTACCTTAGTGTTTTTAATGATTACACAAACACTTCAATGTATGAACAATCAACACAAGTTGTACGGGGACAACAGCAGAAAGAATGTTTTGTGACATAAAAAAACATTTGAGCGTAAACTGCAGTTTTTTGAAAAAAGACCTTGAAACTGGGCAGCTGAAATATTTCCCAAATCAAAAGACCATTTAAAAAAATTGTACAACATTTGCAAGACAATCTACAAGTCATCAGGACGTCTACAATGAATTTTCTAATGTGTAGCGTTGCAAAGGTGAATTTATTTGTACAGTTCGTAAGATGGAGGAAACCATGAGTTTTCTTCTCACCAGATAAAGCTCAGTTTGAAGAACTTTTATCCTCTTGCTTAAACTGTAGATTTAGGAAACCGAAAATGAGTGTTAGGATCAGTGGATCCTCTGGACCACCGCGGGAGATGGAACAGCCAACTCCAGTACCGGCGCCAGCGGCCACCTGGTATGCCCAGGCCCGCCGCAGGGTGGACTTGCTGCGGCAGGAATACCACTAGGTCGTTCCCAGTGTGGCTAGCCCACGGGGCAGCCGAGGTAGAGGGTACCTTAGCGGATGACAATCTCGTAGTAAGGTCCAGGAAAGGGCAGGGCAAGGCGGCAGAGATGCAAGTCACTAGTCCAACGTCAGGGTAAGCCAAACAGCGCCAGGTCAAGGCAGGTGGGGAACGGTGAAACACAGGCACACGGAACACAGGCAACACGGAGAACTCGGGGTAAAACACGGAAAAAAAGGACTCAGGAGAAGGGAACCACACAGGAACACAGGAATACAACAGGAATGCAGGAATACTCGCTGGGAAGCTTCTATAAGGCTATGACGGAACAAAGATCTGCGCAGGGGACACAGGAAGAGGCAGGATTCTTAAAGGGAGGTGTCAGCCCAGTGCACCACTTAGCGGGCGCTGGCCCGTTAATTTTCGGCAGGAGCCGAGCACGCGCCATAGGAGGCGGGGACGCAAAGCCGGTAAGTCCGCGGGAGAGAGGAGCCGGGAGAGGTGAGTGAGAACGACCGGGGCGGGCAGCGGGGGCACACAGGGTGCACGGATGTGCCGCGATCCGCGGCGGGATCGCGGGAGCAACTGTGACATGGAGCTGTTGAATTTCAAGAAACTCAATGTGGAAAATAAATTCTCTGACCTGCGTGAAAACACTCTAGAAAATGGAAAGGATGGAAATGACAGCGCAGATTGGAAACAGAAACAAAACTTCAGAAACTGAAAGCTTAAAGTGTGGAATTCATCGGGGGAGCAGCGCTGCGCATCGGGGCCACCGGAGGGTGAGTATATAAGTTTATTATTTTTTTTGTCAATTTTAGTCAGTATTGACTCGTGTATAAGCCGAGGGGACGTTTTTCAGCACATTTTTTGTGCTGAAAAACTCGGCTTATACACGAGTATATACGGTAGTTGTTTTTGAAGGGAAAGCAAGGTTGATTCCTAGGTATGGTATAGAGCAGTGATGGCGAACCTATGGCACGTGTGCCACAGACGGCACACAAAGTCATTTCTGTTGGCACGCATACCGTCGCCGGTAAGCCTCTGCCCGTAAAAATTTGTCTATGCGAGCAGCAGAACTACGCGCTCCATAGACAGAACCGTGGAGTTTTTGCGGATTTGCAGTAACTTGGGAAGCGCTGAAAGTTTCAGTTGCTCCCATAGAAACTGCGCATACGCAGTAATTATCACTGACTGACAGGGAGCGCTGACTGAATTGCTGCTCCCATAGAACCCATGCATGGTAGATGCATGCGGTTGGGAGAAGGCAATTTTAAAGCTGCTCCCACAACATAAGATGGGGGTCAGCGGACCCCTATTAGTGCCATGGCAGATTAATAAATATTTTATAAATATTAGTTTAGTTGGCACGATGTATAATGCTGGTTGGCTGACAGCAGAGCCTCAGCCAATCAGATGCAGGTTTACTATGAGCTCTGCCCCCCCCCCCCCCTCATGGCGACGATCGCTGCTACCCGATGACGTCACGGGAAGGGACGACTGTCACCAGGATGGCGGCACCCACGCGCCACCAGCTTTGCTGGCGCCAATCAACGTGTGAGCGCCAATCCTCTCCTTGTACCCGCACCCAACTCATGCCGTCCTATTACAGCGTGTTAGGATCAGTGGATCCTCTGGACCACCGCGGGAGATGGAACTAGCCAACACCCGGGACCAGAGCCTAGCGGCACCTGGTATTCACCAGAGCCCGCCGCAAAGCGGGTTGGACTTGCTGCGGCAGGATACCACTAGGTCGTTCCCAGGTGTGACCAGCCCACGGTGGCACCCGAGGACGAGGTACCTTAGCGGATGACAATCTCGTAGTCAGGTCCAGGCACAGGGTCAGGGCAGGCGGCAGAGATGCAACGTCAAGTCCAAGTCCGGGTTCAGCAACGGGAGGTCCAGGCAGGTGGGAACGGGAACACAGGCACACGGAACACAGCAACACGGAGGAACTCGGGTAACACAGCAACACAGGACTCAGGAGCGGGAACACACGGGAACACAAGGGAACACACAGGAACGCAGGAATACAGGAATACACAGGAATTGCAGGATACCTCGGCTGGAAGCTTTTTTTTTTCTATAAGGCTATGAGGCACAAAGATTCTGCAGGGGACACAGGAAGAGGCAGGATTCTTAAAGGTGAGGTGTTCAGCCAGTGCACCAATTAGCGGTGCGCTGGCCCTTTAAATTTTCGGCAGGAGCCGCGCACGCGCCCTAGGAGGCGGGGACGCACACGCACGGTAGTCCGGGGAAGAGCAGGAGCCGGGAGAGGTGAGTGAAGAGACCGGGCTGCAGCGGGGGCACACAGGGTGCACGGATGTGCCGCGATCCGAGACAGGGATCGCGGGAGCACCTGTGACATGGAGCTGTTGGAATTTCAAGAGAACTCAATGTGGAAAAATAAATTCTCTGACCTGCGTGAAACACTCGAGAAAATGGAAAGGATGACAAATGACAGCGCAGATGGAAACAGCAACAACACTTCAGAAAATGAAATCCTTAAAGTGTGGAATTCTATGCCAGATAATTTTAAGTCTATGAAAGCCCTTGCTATTGCTTTGCTCACTTTGTTTGGATCATCTTATGCTTGTGAGCAGCTCTTTTCAGCTTTGAATCGACCCTAAGGATCTATTTTTTTGTCTATGATGGAAAAGGCTAACGTTTTTCTTATGGCTAAAAGTACCCTTCTTTTTTGTCTGTAGGGGATATTGTGGATGATGTAATCTAAAATTGCCAAGCTCGTTCACATGAGTTTCCTGGGCCCTGAATATATCTGTTCCAGTTTTTAGGGTGCTACCTCACTAGCATTTTTAAGAATTTGTTGTCTGACAGTGAACATAATAAACTTAAATCCCTCAACAAAAGAAAACATACCAAAATAACGCATCAACTTTCCTGGAGAAACCCTGCCACTGGGTTTTCTAGGGGGGAAAATCGTGCATGTTAGATTCATCTAACATAGAACCGTAGCAGCTCCACCATAATGGTCACATCATACCCACGGGGTTATAGTGAGCTAAACACTATAATGTCCAGCAACATTTGTGAAAGTTCCAGTTTATGTTAACGTCTGCCATTCTTCTTCCAAGTGAGGCTGATGAGATTTGCTAGTGGCCAGTTCTTCATCTGTTGGCAGTCACCATTCTTCCATTAATTGAAGAAGTTTTGTTGGAGAAGTAACAACAAATTTCCTTCCATCTTTATTTATTATAGTTTTTACTGGGAATCCCCATTTATACGGTATAGTACGGGAACAAAGTATCTTTGCTGCTCCTGGGAATTCTCTGCGCCTTGCTAAGGTAGTCGCCAACAGTCCGTAAACAAGGCAATATCTCTAAATCTTCCAGGCAATTCTTTTGTGTCTCTCTCTGCTCTCATGAGCTTGTTTTTAAAGTGGAAAAAAATGCAGTCTAGTGATGACATCTCTTTGGACACTTAGTGGGAGATTCTTAGCTTTGGGTAGCCTATGCACCTGATCAATGAGCAGGTCTGCCTGGGGAGTGTCAGGGAGGATAGCCACAAAAAAATGTGTTAAAAAAGCAGTTCTTGTTTAATAGTCTCGGGTATTCCTCGAAATCTCACATTATTTTTCCGAGATCTATCCTCAACATCTGCTAGCTTCAAGCGCAATTCTCTCACTTCTTCCTCTAAATTGTTACTGAGATTAACCAGCTCGTTGTGAGCCGTTGTTATCTCGCCATCTTGGATTCCACATGATCCGTACGTTCTCCTAATGCTGTGCATTCTAGACAGAAGGTTTGTAATGCTGATTGTATATCATGGTGTAATGATGAGCGTAGCTCACTGAGCAGGAATTTCAAAAGAGGATATATGTATAGCTATCACCGGTGACATTGATTGCTGGCCATGGCTCACCTGTAGCATTGGGACAAGTGATGAGGTAAAAGCCTCCTGGCCTCCGATAGGAGTAGTAGGTTCCCGGGATAGTGCCGACGAGAGCAGTGACTGCGTGGGAGAGGAGGCTTCTGGGAACGAGCAGGGGAGTCCGAATGCTGGGATCTCTGTTCCATTTCTCTCATGCTGCCGCCGCCGTTTCGCTGGTCCCGTTTTCTTCTTTGCTTTACTCATGTAACCGGAAGGCTGTGGAGATGTTCCCCCATCTTTTGGATAAGTTTCACCGTCTTTAACAGTGGAGTGTGGAGCACGAAGCACAAGTTATCATGTATTACTCCATAATTCTGGAATAATCCTGGAATTTCTCTCAGCTACTCTTAGTCTAGAATGACCTACATATCTGCCCATATTTGCATTGTTCTCCTATGCACCAGTTGGATGACATCATACCCCTGTTGGGTGTTCCCCCATTTAGTGGACTTTCACATATGGGAATCAAATCTCTACTCTACCTTTCCCTACTCCAGGGGGGCTGCTTGATATGTTTCAGGGGTGGTTGATCTCAGAGGGATATCTTCATTATGCAAATTTAGGTAACTTGAGTAAGGGGTCTTTGGCTTGTCTAATTCCTGATACCCATGATAGTTGGTGGACTTGATGAGGGGGACCACATAACACGCAATAAATGACAAGAACAGAATCACAATCCCCAGTATCACCCCCACTTAAAGGAAACCCTTCCAATCCTCCATCCACAAAGTGAAGGACAAAGTGTCCACTCCAGAGTTTCTCCTGAGTTCCCTGGAAGTCCTCCAATCTTTTCAAGGGCATGGATAATGGATCCATAGGGGGCAATGTCATCTGGGATGTACATGCAACAAGCCACCATCTTACAGACTCCTCCCTTCTCAGCAAGGGTCATGTCCAAAGCCATGCGGTTCTGGAAAGCATCTTGGATATAATTCACAAATCTCTGTTGATTACAATAAAAACCGTTAACCCAATCAATATTTTGCTCATAGCTCTCTGGGGAATAATGGACTCTAGACCTGCCCATATCTGATTGTGGGCCTTTGAACTCATCTGGGACCCCCCTCAGTACTCGTACTGTATCTATATAAACATTGTTATGTAGGTGCTTCTCTCTGACCTTCAGAATCCCTTGGGATTCTCTACCTTTTCTTTGTGTCCGATCAAACGTATCCCTGGGGATCACGAGGAAGAAATGCACAAACTTTATCACAGCACACTCACCTTCCCAGCCTCTAGGCAGGCTTGACCTGACTCTCCTATCCCCACAAATCCAGTACACATCAGACACTTCTAATACAGGGCTACTTGTGCTGTCACTGTTAAAGAAGGTAATTGTCTTGTTGCACCAACCATAGGTAAAGTCTCCTACCCTACGTACAGTGATAGTCATGGTTGGGGTGTCCCTGAGCATACAGTAAGTCGGAAAAGACTAGCTAGCAAGAAGAATAAGTAAATTTGCGATAGAAAGCGTGGAAGCATGCTGGCTTCCCTCTAGCTTCACAGACGTGGCACTGGTCAGCAGGGCTTGGAAAGGACCGTTGTAGCGAGGCTCCAGACTCTCTCTCTGGTGTGTTACTTTACCGCCATGTAGTCTCCAGGCTTCAGGTTATGCATCCTGAGGTCTCTGTCTGGCTCTGAAAAGGAATCAGAAATACTTTTGCGGACCTTTTCCTATCAGCTATAGGGTCTGTGAGAAGTAGGGGCCTAGTCTGGGTGCACATCCAATAAGTACCTCAAAGGGGGACAATCCCATCTTTCTGTTTGGATTGGACCTAACTGAATAGAGGGCAGAAGGAAGGCACTCGGGCCATGGTTTCCCTGTTACTTCCATTGCCTCCCATATCTCTAACTTAAGAGTGTTGTTTTGTCTCTCATTCCCACCACTAACCTGGGGATGGGAAGGGGTGAGAAAAATCTCACTCACCAACCTCTTGGCTGTAGCTCTGGCAGTAGCCTTGGTCATGGGAAAAGCTTCTAGCCACCCTGGAAAGAGATCAATGCACACAAGCACGTATTCCTACGTATCACTTTTTGGTAGCTGAATCAAATCCAGCTGCAGTCTCTGGAAGGGATACAGCAGCTTGGGTGTCACCTTCTGTGGGGTCTTTACAACCTTACCCTGGCGAGCACAGACTATACAGGCTTTCACTAGTCTAGTGACAGGGGTAGAAATGCCCGGGGCAAACCACTTGCGGTTTATGAGTACTAGCATGGCCATTTTGGATATGTGTGTGTGTCCGTGGGCTCTGGGCAGGCACACCCTCTCTCCCAGCATCCAGGTCCCATCGGCATCTGGGCTCCAGCTTTCCTCCACACTTCCTTCTCTTCTGATGACACTGGATGACAGGACAGTCTCTGTTGTTCCATCTGTGCAGCTGCCTTCGCCATCCTATCGACCGCATACTTGCCCTTGGCTTGTGGAGTTACCAAATTGTGTGTGCTTATACTTTTATTATCCCCAGCTCTTGTGGAAGTAAGAGAGCATCCATGAGCTTTTTAATCAGCGTGCCATGCTTTAAGGGGGTCCCTGCAGAGGTGAGGAAATCTCTAGCCTTCCATATGGGTTTATAGTCGTGTTTAGACCCCAAAACTATACCCTGAGTATAGACGTTTGCCCCTTTACCTTCCACCACCTGTAGCGCTTCCCTGAGTGCCGTAAACTCCCCCTCCTGCGCTGACCTGTGTGGAGGGAGTGGTTCTGCTTTTACTACCTCATGTGCACCACCGACCACTATATCCAGTGTAGAACCGTCTGTCTTCTCCTGCAGACCTGGAGCCATCTATGAGAAAAAACTCAGCACCCCTCCCCCCCGCCCCCTCTGAATCCTGGAAGACTGGTGACAGGATTCAGGGCTGTGCAGCTTGTCAGTGTGACGCTCTGGGGCATCAGGAGTGTGAGCTGTCTGGCCTTTGCTCAGATGCTTGGGCTTTACTTGGGTGAGGACACTGTGCAAGTCGTGGGGTTTACACAGTAAGTGAGTGATCTAGGATCAACTCACTGGCCTTGCTGAGCAGGTTACTGGCTGCAGCTACTAACACATGAGGGGCTCTAACTGGGCTTAATAGTGGGCCACTGGGGAGGCCACCATGTTCATGTGCTAAGACACCTGTGGCGTGGCCTAGATACTCATTGCAAAATAAAACAAAAGGTCTGGTTCAGTGGGGTGTGCCTAGGGCCGGGGCAGACAGGATTTGCCAGCTTAAGGCTATGAAATGCATCAATTGCCTCCTGACAAAGGGAAAATGGGGAATAGGCAATGCAGTCATCAAAGGGGCAGCATCAGGCTGGAGGCAGCAGACCTTATCCCAGGCCTGCAGTAGCTGGCCAGTCCTAGAAACATGTGAAGAGGCTAAGGGCCTCAGGGCAGGGGCATATTCTGGACTGCCATCTTTCTTTCCTGTCGGGTGTCTGCCTGTGGCTGAGAAGCAGTGGCCTAGGACCACCTTCTCCTGGCAATACTGGAGTTAGTCTCTGGAAGCTTTGCAACCCTTCTGGAACAGAAAACACATGAGGTGCATCCTGGCAAACCTGAAAAAATGGAGGCACAAAAACAAGAGGATATCCAGTAAGGGGCTAGTCTGCCAGTCTTAAAAAATTTCTTGGGATTTGTTTTGCTATCTTTAGCCACCTGTCTTTCATTTTGTATTTTGGCTGATTTGATTTCCTTTTTACAGATTTTGGTAAGTTTCTTCCGTTGGTATTTAAACTACCCTCTTACATCAGGGATTCCATGGACCTAATTGCAAAACTACAAAATTTATCATTACCTGATGGCATATGGTTATTCACACTGGATGTTGAGTCTCTATACTGAAATATAGCACACACAGATGGCCTGAATGCAGTGGGAAAATCTTTGGATACTCATGGCGTCCTGCGGCATGATTCTTTTCTATTGGATCTCCTAGAATTTATATTGAAATAGAGCTATTTTGTATTTAATCGTACATTCTATAGGCAGGTGTCTGGTTCCACGATGGGTGCACGCTTCATACCTTCTTATGCTAACCTATTTTCAGGTTGGTGGGAGGGTTAGCAAGTGTATCCATCAGAGGGCTTCATACAACATGTACTGGCATGGTATAGATTTATTGATGTTCTGTTATTTTGAAATGGTCCTTTTGGGATATGCCTACAATTTGTAGAAGGTCTGAATAGCAACCCATAGAATATCATATCAAACAGAAACATTTCTTACAGGTCTCTGTGGACATGGATCTCAAAGTCCTTGTATAGGGGAATAGAATTGGAACCACACATTTTCAAAAGACAACGGCTACCAACATCCTTTTACACTATGCAGTATTTATCCCTGTCATCTGCGAGATGGAATTCCTGTTTGCTGATTCTTTTAGATTAAACTAAATTGTTCAGAAGATTGCAACTTCCGGCTACATGCTAAGGACTTACCCCAAAGTCTCTTAAATCATAGGTATCCAAAGAGAACTATCTCAAGGGCATTTGTGGGGGCTCGTAATGTACCACGCGAGGACCTATTTCAGCCAAAAGAAAGACCAATGGGGGATAAGCCTAGGATTATTACAAACTTTAGTAATCAATGGACTAACATTTATACCACTGTTAGGGAAATATCCCCATCTCTGATGTGATGTGTGGGTCCAAATTATTGTATAGTACGAGCTGCTGGGTGAACCAGTCAGACCTTCACATGTTGTTTGAGAGGATTCCAATTTATTTAGGTAGCAGACAGTTTTTATAGGTTCTTGGGACAAAGGAACCTACTGAGCATGTCCACAAATAGCCTTTACAGGATGTATCTGAAAGATGATCTGTGTACGCGCGGGATGGTACTATGCATAGAGGTCTTTGTATAGATACATGGTAGGAAAACAAAATAAAAAGGGGATTGTTTTCCCTCACAACACCATACAAAGACACTAGTAAATCATCCAAGGTGACTCTAGGCTGGCCCCATTCTTTAAAAAAAAAAAAAAAACACAGCTCATAGCCTGACATACCCATAACTTGAATTACAGTCTTACAATTAGCCACTTCCTTCTCTTGGAGGAGGTTTAAGACTATATATCCACTGATCCTGACAGTGACTCTAGGCTGGCCCCATTCTTTAAAAAAAAAAACAAAAAAAAAAAACAACACAGCTCATAGCCTAACATACCCATAACTTGAATTACAGTCTTACAATAAGCCACTTCCTTCTCTTGGAGGAGGTTTAAGACTATATGGTTCCTTTCCATGTGGGGCAGCACGGTGGCTTAGTGGTTAGCACTACAGCCTTGCAACACTGGGGACCTGGGTTCAAGTCCCAGGGTCAACATCTGCAAAGAGTTTGTATGTTCTCTCTGTGTTTGCGTGGGGTCAACATCTGCAAAGAGTTTGTATGTTCTCTCTGTGTTTGCGTGGGTTTCCTCTGGGTCCTCTGGTCTCCTCCCACACTCCAAAACATAATTATAGGTTGATTAGATTGTGAGCCCCATTGGGGACAAGGACCAATCTGGCAAGCTCTGTGTAGCGCTGCATACCTTGTGTGCGCTATATAAATAAAGGAATTGTTGTTATTATTATTAATTTGTTCAATTTGTATGCTAGTGTAACTGGTTATGGAGTTTGTGCGCGCTACTTGCCAGGAGGAACACAAATTACAGAATTATGTGAATTGTTGATCTAGCAATAGTATGTATGCATTGATCTGCCCGTGCCCCAGACCACTCAAGAAAAGGGTACAAAAACCCATCTCAACTATGACCTATGGGGAATTGCATTTCAAGCAAGGGAATGCCCTTTCATCTGTGGCCACGCACTTTTGTAGCTGCCATGCAGGTAAGACCCGCAACATGAGGGTGGTTGGGTTAGACATCATATGCACCGATATCTGTAGTGGAGATGTCGCACTACTCCGCTGCAAATCCTGGTAGATTATAAGCTTAATATCTTGGCCCCTAGGGAGATTAAAGGGGAGAACTTCCATTCACAGGTTTCTACAAGAGATAAACAAGATTTCATACATGAACGTAACAGGGGAATTTTCATTGTTGAAAAGAATGTATATTTAATGCCTCGTGTTCAATCATCATTATTCTCTCATTCCTTGATCATATAATTTATTATTTCTTTTTTTATCTTTGGTCTCAACTGCTTTATTTACACTTATTTCATCATAGTATCCCTTGGATTGGGATTACTCCATATTTGTGAATCTTGTTAGTAGCTCTATCTGGGTCTCTTTTACCCACTTACAGTTTTTTTTACCTATTTTAGGGTGTTCCCCTTTACTTTTTTTTCCCCTCATCTTATCTTTGGCTTAAGCCCCTAACAGTCACATTGTTGGTCTTTTCTAATTTCTAATCATCTTGTTTTTTTTCCCCCATGTGTAGCAATAAATTACTGTCTTGACAGCCTAAGACTATTAAGCTAAATCCATCCTTGCTTTCAGCAATTGTAAGGCAACTAAATACTTACCTGTTGGATTAAGATGTACCCAGTGGGCCCATTTTTCAGATATCATCCTTCTCGACTGATGACTGTGGTTTAACACTTTTAGGTATTCAAATTTTTTTTTGTGTTTTTTAGTTTTTAAAACCAAACGATGCTATCCTATTGCTATGGCTATTTTCTAGCCAAGTATGAAAGCACACTACTATGCCAGATGAGATGACGCTGAGTTATTAAACAAAATAAACGTAAAATAAAAAAGGAAATGGCAGACTGTGCCTAATTGAAATCCAACCCCTAATAAATTTTCCCACTTCGGTCTTTGCAATGGATATGTGCGTCACTAAGCGCAAAACACAGCGGTCGCAAGTCTCACTACAAATTGCTCACAATTTGCTAGTAGATGCACTGCAGCAAGTACAGCCACCAGCAGATCAACCAGAAATCAAATATATATAACGCTACTGTAGGCGTAAGTAAGCCGTTTGGATTCTCCTATGGCTATTTTCTAGCCAAGTATGAAAGCACACTACTATGCCAGATGAGATGACGCTGAGTTATTAAACAAAATAAACGTAAAATAAAAAAGGAAATGGCAGACTGTGCCTAATTGAAATCCAACCCCTAATAAATTTTCCCACTTCGGTCTTTGCAATGGATATGTGCGTCACTAAGCGCAAAACACAGCGGTCGCAAGTCTCACTACTACTTTCAGATATCATCCTTCTCGACTGATGACTGTGGTTTAACACTTTTAGGTATTCAAACGTGTTTACTTGGACTTCTACATTGGGGACTGTGACTGGATTCATTTTCATTGATATTCAATCCCCATAATTCTTAATTCATAACTCACTTTTTTGAAACCCCAAATTACCTACATTTACATGTACATGAATACTGATGTGAAGTCCTGTACTGTCCATGTTGGATGATGAGACGACTCTGTTCGTATGACCATATTTTGGACTGTGAATTGCTATGAGATATTGGGGCAGAAGCTGTCTGAAAGTCCGAATATTTCTAGTTGCTCATGGCAACCAATCACAGATCAGCTTTCATTTTACCAATGAATATGCAACATCCCCCACTGGGGCCTAGCCTTTTCTTGGGGCCTGGAGGCAGTTAGGGGCCCAGAATACTGGAGCGGCTGGCAGTTCCGGCCTAGGCACGCTAGTGTCATGGTGCTTGGTATGGGGGCCGGATGCAGGTCTCCAGCAGGTGGTGTGTGCAAGAAATTAAATGAGAGGGAGAGGCCGTTGTACTGAATCTCCCTGGGGCAACCCCTTAGTGTCCGTATTATATGTCCCTGGGTAGTGGATGGGAAAGCCCTTGATGGAATACAGGGACCAGACGGAGGCAATGTTGTGCAAAAGTAACTCACGGTTCTTTAATAGAACAACTGCAGGCAAACGTGCCAAACGATCTTGTACAGATGCCAGATTACTGGAGAGTCCGGGTTGCAGAGAGTGGTCATGGAGAGTGATCCTCAGGAGTAGTTCACCAGACTGGTAGCAGGTGCAGGCTGGGGGGTAGCTGTGTCCAATACTGGAAGCTGCAGCTTTAATCCTAGGAGGTATCACTGTGTGAGACACTGAAGGTGTATCTCACACCCTCTCTGGTCACTCAGTGTTCTGGAAGATGTCTGCTCTGGAAGAGAGCTATACTCCAAGAGGTGTGCTCCTATCTCAGGAGCTGGGACCTTAGAGCTCCTCATGTGGTGAGAGTTGGGCCTAAAGAGGTCTCTCTAGTAAGAGAGCTGTAACCTAAGAGATCTCTCTAGTAAGAGAGCTGGCTGGCAAGAGAGCTTGTCACTTCCTGTATAGGGGTTTATTTATACTCTGGTCAGGTGGTCTCACTCTCCAATCACACTCCAGCGTACAGATTGGAATATCATTGGATAACAGATATTAAACACAGATTTAACCCTTGCCTGTTCAGGCAGTATCTACGACTGCTGAGTGCCTAAGACCTATGGCAGTGATGGCTAACCTATGGCACTGGTGCCAGAGGTGGCACTCGGAGCCCTTTCTGTGGGCACTCAGGCCATCACCAGAGAGGACTCTAGGTATCTTCCTGCAGTCCCAGACAGCCC